>JANHFM010010569.1:117592-152734 GCA_032468115.1 Grayia smithii | reverse complement strand
GGTACTGACCTTGCAAGATGCATGGCTGGCAAACTCTTTATTTTAACTGGAAAAGTTGGGGGTCGTCTTATACGCCGTCGTCTTATACGCCGGAATATACGGTATTAGAAATCAATATGTACAATATGTCAGACAGCATTTAAATATATTCAAATACAAATTGTCTTATGACATTATAAAATTAGATTAAAACCTTGATATCCACTTTTCTGTATAGGAAATGCTGTTGTGCCAAACATTCTAGGGGGAAACAAAGAAATGGGAAAATCTCATTTGCATCTTCATCTTCTGAAGAGATCTGTAGCCCCTATAACATTTTATCTGAGGTCCCACAAGATGGGAACCAAGTTGCCTTTATCCAGACTTAAATATTTATACTGAATTACTGAATAGTAATATATTTCTCTTTCACTTGGAGTGTAGCTTGAAAAAAACATATATTAAACAAAGGACATAAACAGAAAACAAAAAAAAATCTCATAAGTAAAACAGTATTTGATTTAAAGACATATTTTGCTGGCAACCTAATCTCTTCGTGTAAAGATGCAGGGAACATTAACACTGGTAGTTTTCAGCTATTTTCTCTACTCGAAGTTTGGATTAGCATAAGAAACTGCAGAATGTACGATCATGTT
Organism: Grayia smithii; assembly: GCA_032468115.1. Lineage (NCBI taxonomy): Eukaryota > Metazoa > Chordata > Lepidosauria > Squamata > Grayiidae > Grayia > Grayia smithii. Next base: position 152,099 of record JANHFM010010569.1, on the reverse strand, counting down.
CCTGTGCTTTAGAATTCTGTGTGTAAAAGGGACAGCATATACATGCTTCAACGAGCCTTCAAATTTGGTTTTCCTTTCTAAATGCTTTGCCATTTTAATGGCAAAGATGGATGCCCAGGGCTCACCAGTTTACCAGGTGGCCTACTAAAGGCTCATATTCAATTGTAAAGAACAACAGGAAAGGAAAAAGAGCTAGAGAAGAAAGATGAAAGGAATGTTGAGTTTTGCAGAATAGGATCTTCCAGAAAATCAGCAATAATTCAACATTGAAAAATCAGGAGATACTGACTGAATTTTAAACATCTTAAAAGTGTCAGCTGCACTGAGATCATTTGGAGGGAAGATTGCATTTCATATGAAAATCATAACCACTATCACCCAACAATATATATGAATCTTTTCAGCTCTTGAAGAGGGATTGAAGGAATCTGAAGGGAAGTAGGAGTAGAATTTAAACTTAAAATAGAATTTAAACTAGAATTTAAGGATTGCTGAATATTTTTTACAGTAAGAAGTTTGATAGTGGAACCAATTAACCAGAGAAGGAATGAGATCCCATTCATAGGATACCTTCAAATATAAACAAAAAATATGAAAGATATTTTATTTTCTTCCATTCAATCATGTCCAATTCTTGGGGATTGCCAGGCCTGCAGTTTTTTGGCAAGGTTTTTTCAGAAGTGGCTTTCCATTACATCCTTCTTAGGGCTTAGATATAGTGACTACGACTAGCCCAATATCACCCAGTTTGCTTGTCCGTAAGGAATTAGAACATGTGATCTTCTTAGTTTCTAGTGAATGCCTTAACAACTGCTCTAAACTGGCTTTCAACAGATATATAACCCTAATTGTTAATAAAGTACTAGTCAATTATTAGAGAAATAATAATTTCTCTAATTTCTGTGAGTTTAACCTAGAGGTGAAGAAAATACCAAAGAAGAGGAGATACATCATTTGTACATGTGTGTGCATGTGTATGTATGTGTGTGTGTGTGTGTGTGCATTCTCTTCAAACACAGAGAGGATTTTGTTGTTGTTTTTGCTTCAGAGTTAATCTAAAAAGAGTTAAGGGAATCTTTTGTTCAACCATTACATGCTTAGGCAACAAAGCTCGTGTGAGAATACAGGAAAATAATATCAAAGGCGGAAGGCCAAAATTAGCCAAGTTGGATTCATCACCTAAAGACCAGCCAGCTGAAGAGCAAGTATTATGGCACCTGTGATGCAAAACATCTGAAAGGCACCTAATTGCCTATCCTGAGCATCCTAGATGATGTTGGTCATCCTGGCTGGAAATTCTAAGAGCTATACTCACAAATCATCTGAAGGATATCAGATTGAGGAAAGCATGGTATGGTTACATTAAGAAAAATGAATTATCCATGCAAGAAATTACTCATAATTGCAGCTTTCTATGACATCTATTGTTGCAGATCAATTCTTGGCAGCTCTAAATTATAATAATCCGAACATTTCCCAGAATTTATTCAGGTCCATGTCATTGTTTAATGAAAACATTAATGATTCAAAGTGTTTTCTGATAGTCCAGTTCTTACACTTCTAACATGTTTGTCTTTAGAGAATATTTTCAACAGGATTGTTTCTTCCACAAGATGGTATATTAAAAAGCACATCAGCTGTCAGTCAAAATTTTGATGCTAGAGCAGAATATTTCCATGAATGCACAAAAGGAATTGTTTATTTAGTTAGCCTCATCAACTCTCCATTAATAAGATAGTATTAGAGGCAACCAGAATTCCATAAATAGATACTACTAAAAAAACATGGGACATTTTATCTGAAATTTGAAAAAAATAAAGATGAGCATTTAATTGAAACTGATCTGTGCAATAATGCATGAAAATTAATATGAACTCTTTTCCCTCTCTCTTTTTCTCCCTCTCTTTGTTCTGTATGCTGGGAAAATATAATCCACTTATAATTAAGAAGATGGGGAGGAACTAATGCTTAAAATATAATTATAATTTTAAAATGTTTTAACATTGCCTTTCTTGTTATTAAACATAAAAATTGTGTAAAACTGTTATTTGAACCAGCAGTGCAACATTGTTTTATAGAATCACAAAGTTAATATAGTCTTCAAAAGTAAAGTACCATAATATGCCTGCAGAATGAGAAAGGGTAAATTTGGCAGTAAAATGCAGATGATGCATAAAAAAATCAAACATGAAAGAATAATGCTGGAGATCTCTCTCCTGGTTTTTTGTTTTTTTAATAAATTGACATTATCACCATAATTCTGTGGAAGGAAGAAGGGGATTGGAGACTATTTTATTTTATTTTATTTATTTATTTTGTCAAGCATGTATAAGATAACAGATATTAGTATAAACATGATTAGGAATACATGAAATAGATACAAATAAATTGGGACATTAGGACAGGGATGGTTGGCATATAGGTGCACTTATGCACACCCAGTGGTGGGTTGCTCCCAGTTCGGTCCAGTTCTATAGAATAGGTAGCGGTGACGCTGTGACATCACTGAACCGGTTCTATACTACCGGACCAAAGCCCCCCCTGCGCACCCATACTTACCTGTCCCTGTGCACAGCGCACAAAGTGCGCTTACGCACAGGAAACTTTTTTGAGCCTTTTTTTGCTCAAAAAAGCTTCTGCGCATGCGCAGGAGTGCCTGTTCGGCACACACGCGTGTGAAGCGTGCTCTGCGCACGCCAACCACACGCAAAGCGCGTGCACCTACAGAACCAGTAGGAAAGGTAAGTAGAACCCACCCCTGTGTACACCCCTTACTGACCTCTTAGGAATGAGGTCAGGTCGACAATAGACAGTCTAAGGTTAAAGTTTTGGGAGGTTTGGGATGAAACAACAGAGTCAGCTAGTGCATTCCAGGCCTTGACCACTCTCTTATTGAAGTTGTATTTTCTGCAATCGAGTTTGGAATGGTTTACCTTTAAACTGTTTACTTCTGCTGCTAATATTTTTTTCCTGAATCTGTAATAATCCTAACTTTTTCCAAAAAAGAACAATAGCATTTTCCCCAACATTTTCTTTTATCTCTATGTAAATTTCCATGTAATACACATGCCAAACAGGCAAATAAGATCCATCTCAGCTAAACAAAAAAGTTAAATCACCTCCCTTTTCCAGTTAAATATGCTGCTTAAAGAATCAAACAAAAATTACATTTTAAAAATCAGTTTTTTAAAAAGACTTAATGAAAGGAATCATAGAGTGACTCACTTTTTGTTTTTAAATCAGAAATCTCAGTGCTAAGAACGACTTGTCAGAACATGTTGAAGAGCTAGGTAAGAGTGAGAATAGAAACACTGGGCTGAGCTTTAGATAGCTACCATTTTGTTGCAAGCTGTGAAATAAACTTACCAAATAATCAGCTGTCGATAATTTAGAATAATGTTTTTCAAACATAGCAATTTTTAAGATGTATGCACTTCAACTCCCAGAATTCCCAAGCCAGCATGCTACCTGGAAAATTTTGGGAGTTAATGTCCAAGATTCTTAAAATAGCCAATTTTGAAAAATGCTGATTTAGAGCAAGGCTAGAAATATATAAATGTATGTTACCAGATTAACAAGGATTTAGGAGACATTTGTTGTAAACAACCATCTGGAAGTGCCTTCATTACCTGAAAGATCCTCAGATTTTTTTAAAAAGCAGCAAAAAAAGAGACTGAGCAATATATGTTGGTAATTATGTTGACTGCATCTTAGGAAATATTGTAATTGCTGGAATTCTTATATCTTCCTCCTCAAGACAGTCTTGCTATAGACACAGCTGCAGAATGTCGGAACAATAACAAATAGGAAACATTGCTGATCTAGAAAATTCCATCTCGAGTGCAATACAGATTGATTTAACTATTAGTCAACAAACCCTAAAATTAGTGTATAAAATTTCCTTCTCACTCTATGACGGATAGAGTCTTCCTCAATATCAGATCCCCAATAAGAAGCCTGGGAGTTTGAGGGTTCTGAGCAATCTTAGCTTTTGCCATTCACTTTCCATATCCTCTGTAGTTCCTCCTTCAGCCCCTATTCTACAGCTTCTCACACTACTTCTTTCTGATGTTGCTATCATCAGTTTTTGTGTGTGTGTGTGAGCGCGCAAAATAGAGATGGAAGAGAAAATGATATAATGTAAAAAAAGCAGCTTCCAAAGTTCTTATCTGAAGTTACAGGTACATTTATACATTTTATATTTTACCCTTTCTAACATTACAACATAATTTCTTTCTTTCAATAGTCTACCCTTTCTGATATTAAACCCATAAATCTCAAATTCATTTTTTTCAGCAAAAAGTCTATTAGGCATTTCCAGTTACTAATAAATGCAGTTATTGTCCTTTTTGTACTCAAAATGTCAATTTTTCCATCTCTATTAATGTTGTCATCTTCAGCAATTCCTCTGTTGTGGGTATTTCAGAGGCTAAACAATTGGTTTCTATTGTAAAGTATCCTATCCTTTTCATAATGCTGCTTTAACTGTTAATTTGCAGGAAGATCCTTGTTAAGATGGATTTTGGCCTCTGGAACGTTCTCCTTCCTTTTCAGGAGGCATCTATGCTGGCATATTTAAATATCCTCAGAGCTGTGCAGCACTTTTAGTTTTAAAGGCCAAAAGATGATTTGTGCTGTACAAGAACAATAAAACCTCTTCTTCTGCGATCACACAGCAGCTAAGGAAAACAACAGTGAGATCTCTGCAAAAGGCAATGCTTAATATGAAAAAAATTAAACAACAAATAAATAAGGAAATTGCTAAGGAAACAGCATCTTTTGTCAGTTCAAGAGGTTATTACCACTCCATTCTTCAAGCAGACTGAGCTCTGCACACAAATTGAATTATTTGACATTACATTCAATCCCAGCTCCTTCCCCCTGCAGTTGCAAAGTTTTGTCCCAGCTGGGAGTTTTTATTTGTAAACAGGAATTGTTGCTGCTGTAGCAGTCCACAGTATTATGTTTAACTGCTCTTTCAGCACAGCCACATAGGAGGACATAGCTAGTTTCCAGTTCCTATACTTCTAATGAACTGACAGGTTGCCAGAACATGGCAAGAGAACAAAATGCAGAAGCAATACACTAGGAGACTTGCCATCACAATGAGCAGATGAGAAACTCAGAGGTTTGGGTTTTTTTGTTTTTTGTTTTACTTTTACAGGGAGATTTTTATTTTAGGGCAAAATTTAGGAGTTAGGGTTGAAACATTCAGTGCTTCCAAGAGTTGGGTAAAATATGTATTGGGGAGGAAATGATTACAAGTAGTCCTCAATTTACAACCAAAATTGGAACCAGAATTTCCATTGCTAAGCTAGGCAATTATTAAGTGAATCACACCCAATTTTATATCCATTTTGCCATGGTTGTGAAGCAAAACAATGCAGGTGTTAATTGAATCATGTGGTCATTAAGCAAATCTGACTTTGCTTGTGAGAAGCCAGCTGGAAAAATCACAAATGGTGATCACATGTTCCTGGGACACTGCAACCATAGTAAACACATGCCAGTTGCCAAGCATTCAAATTGTGATTGTAAGGATGCTATAATGGTCATTTCATGTCAATTTTTGCTATGTTGTTAAATGTTGCTGAACAAATGGCTGTAAGTTCTACTACCTATAGTAGTTCTCCACAAGCATTGCAGACTCTTAGCAGACTATGATCTGGAGCATCGTAAAATTGTAATCATCAAAATGATCAGCTTAAGTCCTGCTCCATTTCAAAGGGCCTTAGAAAATGAAAAGCTTGGTTCAGTCATGTAAAAATTGGTTATCTGTCTTTGGCCCCTCCCTCCACTGATTGCTACTTATAAGCTTTTGCTTTGTCTGGACTGAAAGGCACCATTTAAGGTAAATGCTACTAAAATAAAAGTGGGATGGTCCCTATACCTATATTATTCTTCAACCAAGGAATGTCCCACAGGCTATATACTGAAGCCCCCACGGTCTGGCTGGAGAATAGATATGATTGACAGCCAGTATGTGACAACTGATAGTGGCAGCAAGCAGGAAGAGCTTTGCTTTCCAGCATCTCCAGTAAAGGGGTTAAACAAAATACAGTTGAGAGAGCAAATAAGGTGGGTAATCTGCAGATCAGATGAAACTTGATCAATGGAAAAGCAGTTAGCAGCATAATGTTCAGGACATATTCAGAACCTGTCACTACCATCCAAGGAAGGGAATCTAAATATTTGTATAAATATTTGTATAAATATTATTTGATTGATGACCCTGGACAGCCTTGGTAATTAAAATACAAACTAAAGAATCAACTAAATTCAACTATTAAAAATTTATTTACGGACAATTCTTCTGATCTGCATTTCACACAATTGGGAGTTCTGGAATTATAACTCCCACAATTCCTAGAATACAAGTAGGTAATGCTAATTGTACATTCCGGAAGTTTAAATCCATCAGGTTAGCAAACTCTGATCTAGACTGTAGCAATATGGTTACAGGAATAATTTTTACAGCTTATCTTAATTACTGACACTGTGAAATTGTAAAATCACAATTACTGTGATTTCTAATATCACAACTATGAAATATTTTTATATATTGGTTGCAAACTTTTAAAATGTTAATAATTAATGGCTAGTGATATAATTAATATTTTGAAGTGCTCTTAAAAGGATAGCAGAACAAAGCATAATAAAAGCCAATTGTAGGAAAGGAAAACTGTACATTACATAATTTATCTAAAGTCAATGCAAAAAGCTGAAACTACATGAACTAAAATTTCTGTATTTGTATGTGTGTATATGTGTGTGTGTGTGTGTGTGTGTGTGTGTCTATATATTTAAAATATATACAAAACTCTTAGATCTTTTCCTGAAAAATATGAATAAGAAATAATTGTTGGGTTTTTGTTTAGTATCAGTAATCACCTACAATTTGGTAGGAAAGTGATGATTTCATTACTTTGGGTGAGTTCATTCAGAAATCTTCATGATTCAAGATGTATTAATCAAAGAATTGATAAGACAATCTGATTTATAATCAGCCAACAGACTTTAAGAGTTATTCTAGCCTCATCAAGCTTTATAAATCCTCAAAATTAAATTTTGTTTTTCAATCTGGAGAGACAGTTTGGTCTAGTGATTAAGGCTATAAACTGGGAGACCATGAATTCTAATCCTGCTTTAGCTGTGAAAGCCAACAGGGTGACTTTGAGCTATTCAACTCACCTCACAGGGTTATTATGGGGAAAACAGAAGAAGGAAAATATGTTGAATATGTTTGCTGCTTTGGGTTATTTGTAAAATAATAGACAGGATATAAATAAAAATAAACTTCTTGTAAGGACTGTGCAGAAGTTAATATATTTTGACAGGTATTCAGTATGATTCTAAGGCACTGTATCCATTTTTCCTATTTTTTACTCTTTTTGTGACTGAAAATTTCTTTCATCATATTTAATAAATAGGATTCTAAGTCTAAACAACATAGACCATTTTTTCTCAACCTTGGTAATTTTAAGTTGGGTGGAGGTGGCTATAGAATTCTGATAACTAAAGTCCATCTTTGGTGCTAACAAAATTCTAATCAGTTTACAAAATCCTTTAGAAATATTTTTATATAAATGAATCTTATTTGCTTATATGCTTATTTGGCATAATTTATAGTAATAATTTTAAAATAATTCCATTCCTGTCAATTCAAACTTTTTTAGAAAGCTGACTTTTGGAGATATGAAACAATGAAAGTTACTATTATCAGCATCAGAGCCAATTTTTTAAAAAAAAGAATCCAAAGTGCACCCAAATTAAAATATAGAGCAAAAGGGGGAGACTAGTAATTAGGATGAAAGTAACTTTTATAACTGCAACAATTATAAAAATTCTCAGAGCACTTTCCCCAAATTAATTTGTTAACCACACAATGAAGTACACATTGAGACTTATTTTTAGTGAAGTTACACTGCAATCATGCATGTATTTAGAGTCTTCACCAGCCTTTTTTTCCATATTATGTGCCTAGAATTATGACTTAAAAGCAAAGACAAATAACCTTTCCTGTGGGCTATTTCCTACAACATACATCCTAAGAGCTATTTTTGGTGTTTCAGAGAAGTTTACTTTAATTTTTCTTTACTTCAGAAAGGTTTATCTGCAGAAAGATCCTATGAAGATCATGTGAAGTTGTTATTGGTATTCATGCTATGTTAATAATGTGCTAGTATTTATTTTGTTCTACAGATTAATATAATTTGGTCATAAATCAGTGTTCAATGAATTAGAATCCAGAAAAGATGAATGTAGTAGAAATCCCAGAAATTCAAAAGAGAACACAGTTCACAACACATCACAAACATCATTTGTCAGAGGTTGTATTCCCCTCCAATCCAACAGGGCATTCCTAAAGAATTAAGAATTCCAGATAAATTGTTAAGATTTTATTCTTTTTTATTGTCATTACTTCAATGCTTTTTCCAAAATTTGATATTTAAAGTGCATCCTTTTTACTGGAAATTTAGTAATCCTTTGTATATTTTTTTAGAATAAATTACTGAACACTGTTCAGTGTGACTTTTCTTTGATGCTACCTCAAAACGTATTCTAACACAGTAGCTATGTTTGATCTATAGGATCTAAATGTTCTGGAAACAGTATAGATGAGATTATAATCCCCATGAGCCCTTCAGAAGTACCAAGATGAGGGCTTTGAACTTTGAGATTTGAAAAAACTACCATATATAGCCATGAAAATCTAAATCAAATAAAATCAATCCAGAATTCTCACTCGATGCACAAGTGACCATACTGAAATTATCATATTTTGGCCTTTTTTTTTTTTTTAGAAGTCAGTAATGCCAGGAAACATGAAATGAAGGGTGGGGGAGCAACCAGGAGCAAAGAAGACTGTATTATAGGTGGGAACATTGCAGGGGTGGCTTCCACTTACCTTTACTACCGGTTCGCAATAGGAGTGTGCATGTTTCTGCGCATGCGCAGATCACCCCATGATGACGTCAGGGCTGGTGGGTGGAGCCTCCTGCCAGTTATACTACCAGTTCTAAGAAGCAGACAGAACCGGGAGCAACCCACTACTGGAACATTGCCAGAAAACTGGAAGGTAAGGATTGAGGGAAGATTATCCTGGAGACAAGTCTATTTATGCTTTCAGTAATAGGTAATACAAACTTGATAACAGATAATCAAGGGCTGGGATAGGGTAAGAGCCACCTAAATACTCCTGAAAATGTATAGTATGTGTAGTCTAACCAATCTCACAAGCTGATTTGATATGATTCTTTTGTTCTACGAAATCTGTAGAATTGGGTTGGACTGAAGCAGTTCATGTGTTGAAATAGAACTGGGGAGAGCCAAGCTGTTTCACTCTCAGCCAAGACCTTTGGCCAGTCTCAACCCCGTATCTTTTAGGTTTAATTATTAGGAAGGAATGTGGAAAGAGCCTTGAATTCCTGCAGGAGTGGAGATCTATCATACAAATCCTTCAACGAAGTAGAGTGTCAAAACCCAGTGTTTATTTCCAGATTTAAATGGTGAACCAAAAAAAAGTAGTAAGAAATTGGTTCTTAAATATGGTGCTTAAAGCTGAACTAAATAGTGCATTATTTCACTATAAAAGTTTAACATGAAGTCATAACAAGATAGCTAACCGATCACTGCGACAATTCAAAAGCCTTTCAAAATGTTGTATTCGGCATTATACCCACAGGTGTAACTATTTGAAAGCCTGGAGAGGTGGTGCTGATCGGTTTAAATCTGGAGGCGATTTACCGGCACTCGATCCTTTTCTGCTCCAGCTGAATATATCAAACCGATCCATGTTTTCAAAGTTCACCTCTGCATGGCAACAGCGAGGAGAAAGAAAAAGAAAAAGATGGAAGTTGCAAAGCTGCAAAGCTGCAAAGCTGCAAGCTGCAAGCGGAGCGGAGAGAAAAGAAGCATAAAGAAAGAAAAACGCTGGCCTTGCCCATTCTTGGCTCTGGCCTCGCCCCTCCTGCCACGTGTCCCCAGGCTGATCAGATCCTAAACTCCGCCCTTCCCCGCTTTTCTTGGCAGAAGGAAAGTGGTGTGAAACGTAAGAGCTTTGGATGTTTTAGTTGAAAGTGGCATGTTTCAAAAACTGAAGTGAGCAACCAAAGCTGAAAATTATCCCACCTTTTTTAGGTAAGCACATTCTGTGATAATGCCAGGGGTTCACAGTTCAGGTCCCAATGACGATTTATTTAACGTAGGAAATGCATTTCCTATCCTATTTGCAGCGATTTTTGTTTGCTGCTCGAAACAAAGGATTGACCACCACGTGGCTCGGAAGCACAGAACAAAAGTTTCACTTCCTTCTCTTGCCTCTTTTACGCCCCTCAGGCTTTCTCAGCCAGGTCTGATCAGCAGATCTAAAACGAAAGACCAAGGACCTTCGCTAACACGGGTAGGATCGGCTGATCTAGGAAGAAAAAAACCAGTTACTTGTAGCCTGCAAGGCTGATTCTGAATGGGGCACGGGAGGGCCCCAGAGGATAAACAGAAATGAAACATCTGCAAGTGAACAACTAGGGTTTGAGAGCGCCAAGGACTCCGGCAGGAAAAGCAAGAGCCATTGATTGCTGCAGGAACAAAGGGGAACTAGGAGCTGCATCCGCATTTATCCTAAATCGTACCTTTCCAATCTTACTAGACTAAGTTCAGTTTAACAAATTAAAGCTTTAGGAGTGAATAAATCTAGGCGCATTAATACTACCTTTCTTTTCTCATGCAAATTGGGCAGAGACAGCTTTATTTCGCCCATCCCGTTAGTATTCAGCGCGCCTCGGCTTGCCTCACCTTTCCACTCGCCCCAGCTCAGCCTCCGCCTCCTGCACCCCGTGCTGATGCATTTCCCGGGTCCCCTTTGTCTCTCGTCTTTGTTCTTTGCACTCTCGCCTGCCTACGTAGTTCTTTGGCTTGTTTTTTCTCCTCCTGCCTTTGCGCTCAGTTAAAGGAAATCCGAGCTTTTTCGCCCTCGCTTCCAACGATCTGTCCTTTCCCATCTTTTGGGAGCTCGACGCCTTTGCAGGTTTGTTCGCCTTGAGGTTTCTCTGCGCCCATTCACAACAGAATTACTGCCGATACTGGCTTTTTGGAAAAGTCCGGAGTTCGCATAGCAGACTTCCGAAATGGCCTTAGCCGGAGCAGTTCTGCTATCTAGCGCATTGTTTCTTTTCCTTTGGAGCCATTTCAGCTACAGCCCCGAGACTTTTGTTCCTTGGATGCACTGTTTCCAACACGTGTAAAAACGACAACTCTTAGGGCAGTTCTGCTTCCATATGACCGAATTTAAGCACATAAGCTGCGAAACTAGGCATTATGTAAGCTAGTTCTCACAAGCAATAATGGAACAGGTGGATTAGAAGACAGAAAAAAAGCTTAATTCAGCATTGTTACAACTCCAGGCTCTGTCCTTTAGGACACTGAGCATTGGTTGATGCTTTAGACAAATTGATGGTTTTGAGAAAATTGCAGATAACTTTTGTTTTAGCACCAAATAATCATTTTTCGAATAGCTTAGTTTGTTCCTGAGTAACCGGTATATAACAACTGAAAAATGTGTGAGGTATTTTGAAAATGCATTTAAGACACATAATGTATGGTTCATGTTCCACAATAAAATTGCTTTACACTTTATTTTCATTACTGCAAGTAGCAAAGATACTAAAAGTTGTTTCAAACTCTATAAATAAAAAACGTTATATGTACAAGACATTTGTGCAACAAAATAATAGTTTCACATGCAGATGTTATTTGGATCAAAGTCAGTCTACATACTGGATTTCACCCCCATGAGTCAGTCCATTATGTGCAGTTGTTCCAATTAACAATCTGGGTACCATATGCTGGGAAAGATCCATACCTCTATCATGCATTGGAGTAGCACTATTTCAGTGCCTCCAGTTCCAGACCAGCTTAATTTGACTTAAAAAAACAACCTATCCTTTATCAAGAAGGATATTTGCTAAAATTCTCAGCATAGCATCTCATACTATGGAAGGAGAAATAAAACATTTTGGGAAGGGCAACACTAATTAGACTATTTATAGAAAGTATACAGTAGAATGTGCAGAAATTTGCATAAAACATGGCATTACTAGAAAAATTAATTCCTAACTCTTTCTAAATGTAATTAGGTAAAAAACAGGACCTAAATAGGATGCCTTTAGTGTTTTTCAAACTTTGCAACTTTAAAATGTGGATTTTAGCTCTTATGATGACTGGGAATTCTGGGAATTGAAATCCACACATCTTCAATTGCCAAGATTGAAGAACACTGCTTTAGAGCAAAACTGACTTAAGCCTAAGGAACAGCTGCTAAGCAGGGAGATTTCAGAATTCATTTTTCCCCTAATTTGTTTTGGCCTAGGAAAAAAGTCAAACATTATGCATATGAAATCCCCTCAATAAATCCAAAGTCTAATAATTCCTAATGATACAAATATCAGAAAATCAATGGAGTATTGCATCCCTTGAGATACTTATCAAAGATTTTGCCAATTCACAAAATCTATATAGAAGCCATTTTAGCTGGCCCTAGACCAATGTTTCTCAACCTTGGCCGCTGGTAGATATGTGGACTTCTGCTGGCTGGGGAATTCTGAGAGTTGAAGTCCACACATCTTCCACACAAATTCCGCACATCTTCCAGCAGCCAAGGTTGAGAAACACTGCACTAGACAATTGTTTTATGAATTCATGAGAGACAGTTTCTGTCCGTGGACCTGAAAAGGAGCAAATCCCCAAATCTTTCTGCTGGTTCTCACATCTGAATGTTATGGGAACTTCCATAAAATAGCTTTCATGGTATGTAACCACATATAAATACTTCAACTTTATTTATTAATAAGATTTATATGCCACCCTTCTCCTGAAGGACTCAGGGCGGCCAACAAAGGTTAAAAATATAACAAAACAGTTTAAAAATTTATGATTAAAATCAAAACATCATTAAAAATATTAAAACCCCTTTAACAGATCAGCCAATTTGATGGAATAGCCACGTCTTCAGGTTGCGGCGGAAGGAGCGGAGATCGGGAGTTGTCCAAAGCTCAGTGGGCAACCCATTCTGGAGGGTTGGTGCGCCCACAGAGAACGCCCTTCCCCTGGGGGCCACCTGCTGACGTTGTCTGGCCGACGGCACCCTGAGGAGGCCAGCTCTATGGGAATGCACAGGACGGTGGGAGGAAGTTGTTGGCAGAAGGTGGTCCTGCAAGTACCATGGGCCTAAGCATTTAGGGCTTTATAGGTAAGTACCAGCACCTTGAAGCGGACCTGGAGGACCACCAGTAGCCAGTGCAGCTCGCGCAGGAGAGGTGTCACACGGGAGTAACGGGGAGCTCCCGTAACAACCCGTGCGGCCATGTTCTGGACCAGCTGGAGCCTCCGGGTGCATCTCAAGGGCAGCCCCATGTAGAGGGTGTTGCAGTAGTCTAACCGAGAAGTAACAAGGGTATGACTGACTGTGCAAAGGGCATCCCGGTCTAGAAAAGGGTGCAACTGGCGCACCAGGCATACCTGTGCGAAGGCTCCCCTGGTCATAGCTGTCAGATGGTCTTCTAAGGACAGCCGTGAATTCAGGAAGACACCCAAGTTGCGAGCCCTTTCAGAAGGAGCAAGTACCTCCCCCCCATCAAAAGTGATGGGACTTCTAGAACACGAGATGCCGGCATCCACAGCCACTCTGTCTTGGAGGGGTTGAGCCTGAGCCTGTTCCTTCCCATCCAGGGCCACACCGCCTCCAGGCATCAGGACATTATGGAAAGGGCATCCCTGGGGTGGAGATGTAAAGCTGACTATCATCAGCATACTGATGGTACCGAAACCACGAATGATCTCACCCAGCGGCTTCATACAGATGTTAAAGAGCAAAATTGGCATTCATAGCAAAGGTTACTGGCTTCAAAATGATCAATGTGACTTAGATGTTGAAAGCTGCTCCCTATTTTAGTACCTTCACTTGTTTTGCATGCATATAAGAAGAGGCAGGGTTTCCATCCTCCAGTCATATCACCTTTGCTATGTGTGCCCCTGCCAAAAAGCAATCTACTAATGTCTTATCCCATCATTTTCAAGTTTTCCAGAATGCTGCCATCTGACTTACCATACTTTACCTTTTCTGGATTGTAATTACCCAGTTTTGTTTTCTAAGAAGGCCTTGCAGATCTGTGGGAATTGATATTTTCATATTTTTAGAAATATAAATTATATCTGAGACTAATACGTTGGTCTGAAGCATGTTAACTGTCTTTTAAAAACAAAATTCAAAATAAAAAAGATTTGAGATAAAAAATCTGATAATGGTGGTGGCTGTGATCATGGGAACATATTGAAGATCCAGGACTCAGAAAGCAAGGTCTAGGTCACATGCCACATACTACTTAGTCCTGCCATATCTTATTTTCATGTACATCTAATCATTCTTTGTGCTATCTAAGCTTGCAGTTGTTGTTCCCACATATCCTTTTTTCCAAGGTAATTGTTCATTTTACTAAATTATTTGCCAGGCTGCTGTATTTGTATGACAATAAAGGAAGGTACAGGGTGACCAAATCTACCAAACTATATTTAAAATTAGCTACTGTACAAAAGGAATATCAGATCATATGCAATGTAACCTACGAAAAGGCCTTTTTCATCAGATCAACATGCTGTTCCCAATGGTGGCCCATAACAATAATCCAAGAATAGATCTTGAGAACAATAATTAAAGCTTTGAGGCCAATTTGAAAAAAAGCAATCAGTCTAAAATGAATTAAAATCTTAAAGGATCAAACAGAGCTGCATGTCATGTTTTTATTTTTAAATGCAATTTATAATATACCTTTCAGTAACATCAGTTGAACAAAAATAGGCTCTCAAATTATGCAGACTCATTAAAGATTCAAAGAACCATGCGCCTACATCTACACAAACAGTTTTAACAATATTTAACATAGCAAAAAGGGGAGGGAAGCTTGACATTCAAGGAAAATTTAAACATATCTCTGGGAACATCAAGGCTTTTGAACAGGCCTAACACTGCACAAGAGAGATCTGTGGGCCTATCTCGATTCTTTCTGTGTATAATATATTAGCATTGCCTCCTGAATAGTAGTAATAGTAAATAATCATTAAGAATTTTCAATTCATTAAAAGTTGATTTTTCAGGATATATTATCTGTGTGCATGTGTGTCGGGTTCATTTTTTCATGCATAGGTGTTCTCTTTATAAAGATTGGTTCTAATCAGGCTACATCTGGTCCAGATTAAGTCTTTTAAGTGTGACCCAGCAGTACTGAAATTAGAGTCCACAGCCAAATTGAAGTTAATAGAATAAAACGTGATAAATTACTACTTTTCATTGAACCGCCTAGTTGAATTGCTAATATTTTGCCTAGGAGTACTTTTAGCAATTATTATTTATCAAATGTTTTATATATTTACGGATTTATACACAACCTTTTTTTAACTTGAATTCAAACTTAACGTATCTTACAATTTGAATTTAGTAACTTGAATTCAACTTCAATGTTGCAAATGAAACCGTTTCTTTTATTCTCAGAAAACTTGAAATCTAGCACTGGAGCCTACTAGCAAAAGGACAGAGCAGAAAAATACAACTCCTTCTCCTTTTCTGCTGTTTCCTTCATCCAGAAAGTTTTTCAATTTTTTCCTAACCTCTATTGCAGATTTGCAGAAGCACCAAAAGATGGGGAAACTTTACCAAAGAAGAACTCACCTGGAGAGATTTTCCCACTAATGAAGTCAGGAGAGTTAAAAAAACAAACAAACTCAAATGACTATTCTATGCTCTACATAAAGGTTTCCATTGTAATAATATAGATTTGGTTGATTCTCTGACATTGAACAACTGAAAATACACCGTATATTGTGGCAGAAATGTCTTAAAAGTAACACATACATTTTTATAGTTTACAATGTATTGTATCGGAAAGGTTATTATAAAGCAATATATTTAAATGGTCATCTTTTTTTCAAAATCAGGCAAGGAATTAATTTATATTTAAATAATTATTTGAATTATTTGAAGAATTATTCAAGCATACTCATTTTGGAAAGCTGCTAGTTTGTCAGTTTTTCATAGTTCCATATGCAAATAGAGAAACAGATGCATTTTAAAAATCCTGAAGATTTTACTTCAGGAAAATTCTTGTTTCACAGCACAGAGAACTATTCAGTTAAGTCACTGATTTGAAAATAATCAGACTGGAAAATACTGCACTACACCAATTAAAAATCATCACTCAACACCAATTTTTAAAAAGTAGAAATTTCCACAGTACTTTCCCACCTATTATATGTGGTATTTTTTTTAAATATCCAACCTTCCGGTAATTCCAAAAAGTAAAAAAAAAATTAAACATGAATTTACTATGTTACTATTTTATACTATTGATCTTAATGAGCTTGAAAATTGTAGTGTATTATGATAATTGCAGTATATTCGTTAACATAATTTTGACAAGTAACCAATAAGGAAGTTCTTACTGCTTTATATTTGGTTTATACTATACTGCTTTATAAATGTCCATCTTTCTTACAGAAAATATAAGCATGTGTACAAATAATATTCTCAAACAAATTCATATCTTAATATTTCCACCACCATTAATGATTTGCATTTTAGGGATTATGCCTAGCAGACATCTGTGCACTGTGAAGCAAGCCTGGTATAAAATGAAATATAGACAATAATATATAATAGGATAGCTAATGTGTTGACTTCATATTCCTTGTGGATTGTTTTGTTTAATAAAAACCAATTATACAAGATTATGTTTTGTGATTGATATGAAATTGTTAAAGTGAATTATTTCAAAAATGTGGAAACTAGATTCCAAATCAGCAGTTTATTTTTATATGAAAACTATAGTATTCTCATAAAAACAGTATGATTATTGTGCAAGATATGGTATTGGTTCTCCAGTACTGTAATATATAATACCAGTAGTTAGTGTACAGATTTGCATCTTTTCATTTTTCTAATTGTGTCAAACAAAAATGAGACAAAGGCAAAACACATTCATACACTTTTCCAAAACAGATACATGCACTTTTGTAAAATGCATACATGCACTTATTTTACAGAGATTTATATGTTATTTCAAAGACAATTCAGTTTAACCTCTTCCATCAAAATTCAAGTTATTTACTGATAAATGAAATATACCTTAAACTGGGCTTATCTATTTGTGTTGTTATTCTATATGCAGTTTCAAGATTAAAGTCCTTTCTCAATCTGGTACTCTCTCAAATATGTTCAGATCAGAATTCTTGAGAATTCCTAGTCTTTATTTTTATAATTTAGGTTACAGGTCACTGGTACAGGCATAAATATTTGATTAGAAGTATTGTTTTGCTGTTGATATAAACAGATTGACATTATGCACAGTCAAATATGATCATTTAAAAATTTTAATATGTGATAGTATAAAGTATTGACATCCATAGAAAGGTAGGCTATAAAATAAATATATAGAGTTATTAAGTTCAGTAAAATAAAATTATTAGGAGGTTCAGTAAAATATTTTACAAGGATTTTTACTCTCGCTTACTGGCTGCAATAAAAATACTAATGAAAACATAGCTTCATTTACTGCAATGCAGATCCTCCATTCTGTGACTTGATCAAAAGTTAACCAGAAGCAGAGCTAAGAAAACAATGTTTCTGTTTGTTATATAAACACAAACTATTTTACCAGCTTGGCCTTATGCTAAATCACATTGTAGCACCATGACAAACCTAGATTTTAAGCATGGTGCTTTCCTCCCTTTGAGGATCCTCTGCCTTTCCCCCTTCTTTCTAGTTGTCCTTTTATCTCCAAGAAACTGAAGAGATTTGAAAGCTTTTTACTCTAACCAACAGAAGGCAGAATAACTTTATACCTATCAATCTAAGTTATAAAGATATATAAATTCATGATTCTGTCTTGAAACAATTTTATGAATGTTCACTTCCCTCAATAACTCAACATATACAGAATAATTGCACATGGAGGGAATTCTTAATTATGAGATTTAAGAACTATGATTAGATAGACCTAATTCAGAGTAACACTTATTTGCAAATAAAAATGGACAACTATTATGCTCACTATTCTAAATATATTGAAATATGCTGATTATACTGCTAAATATATAAGAGAAAAATTTATGAGCGTATATTTGGTAGAAGTGTGTGTTTACTTGAAATTGAACATTTATATAAAACAAGCCTTTACATCTTTTTTTTTTCCTCATCCTGATCAAAGTTTACAGGGCCTTATAGGCCTCACTGGGACTTTTCTGTAAATTCTCTGAATTTTTGCTTTTAAGAAATGCTACCTATGAATTACAAAGCTGAGGGGACAGAGAAGAAACAGTCAGATATGCAACTTAATAAACAATTATTTTAAAAGTATTGATTAATTATGTCCCATTAAGGAGTTTTCAACTCCTGGTAACTTTATAAGCAAATATTTCATTTAAGTTTACCAAAATTAGTTCTTCCATGAATTTTATAGCATTATCAGTAAATATGATTCTGCATATTTATATATTTTTTTTTACTTCTGTGGATCTTCAAATTGTTACCATAAGGATTAGGCAAAACAGGAATTATTTTTTTTCAAATACGGTTTCAGCTCTTTTGTTGTTCCTGTATGGAAAATCTCTTGACAATTCAAATTTTCTTTTAGTCTTGAAGGTACATCTATATTCATAGCAACTTTCTATTGCAAAAAATATTTTATCTTTTAATATCTCCACTGAGGCCTAAATATTTACAGGTATACTAAATTTTATTAACAGTTTAGTTGTGTTGAATTTAAGTTATAATTGAATAAAATAACTCAGCTATTTTATTTTTGTTAATTCTTTACTTATTCTGCTATCTGACATTAATTCTTTAAGCAAAAAAGATGCATTATTTGCAATGTAATGTAACTACATTGTTAAGGTGTGAAAATAACTGACATTTCTGAAACTCACAATGGTCCAATGAGTTTTGTTGCTAGAATTTATTAAAAAGAATACCCCTAAAATAGCTAGAAAGAAGTTTTTAGAAAAAGAACTAATTCAAGAATACATACCACCTCTTCCAATGTATTTTTATTCCTATTCAAGAAAGTAAACAGATCTATATGTAGTTTCCTTAACTAAGAGAAAATAAAGTGTGGGATCATTGCTTGTAAATAAGAAAAACCTCTTGTATGTCTTTTCTCTATTGATGGGACATAAAGTAATTATTATATTGTAAGAAATTAGATGAAGTGGAATAGAGGAGTTAATTATTTTGAAAATATTATGAAATATTTAAGTGATTAGTCTTAATTCATAAAAAGGACATAAAGAATTAAACTAAATAAAAATAATTAGAAACATAATATATTGTTTCTAAATGTCTAGTTGTAGTGATTTATTGTCCATTTATACAAAGTAAAAAAAACAGAACCAAGATTTTTGGCTCATGTCTTACATTTTATTTTATTTTTTGGGGAGGGGGGAATTGCTGTTTATTTCCTGCCAAATTATTTTGGTAAAGGAAGAAGTTTTCTATCTTATGCATATCTTCTAAAGAAAAAAAGAATGCAATCTGACTCATTTTATTTGTTCATAGTGGTGGATTGTGTTCTGTCTTTGTTTAGCTGTGCTTCAAGTGATTAGGAGAGTGACATCCTTTTCTTTTTACAATACATAGTGAGAGAAAGAATTTTCTAGCCAAAAAAACAGACTTCAGAGCATTCCATCAGTCAAATCAAGCCTTTTAAAACATCACTAATAGTGGATTCTTTCATTAAGTCTCCTCAGAAAGAAATCAAATTTAATTAAAAATGGCTTTCTTTAGAATATTATAAGATAGCAATTATTTTGCCAAAATTAGCTCCTCCAATTCTTTCCCATAGATTAGAATTACACATAAGAAATAAGCCTTTCAGAGACATTTATTTTAATTTATAAGCTTTATTGCTATTACTTCGGGGTAATTTTATTTCAACATTTAGATATGTCCCATTAATATCTATATTCAGTTTTAACTACAGTTTTCCTAGTGTGTGAAAATTGCTCTGCTTGACTGGTTAATTTCTTCACAAATCATATAGTATTCCATTTGTTTCATCCTGCAACAGGCCCACCCAACTAGGAAAGGGCGCGCATACACTCATACATGCTGTCCTATATTACATTTTATTAAACAACAAACCTAAATTGAGCTATTAGGCCTCACAATATTTGAGAACGATGTAATTTTGTATAATATGTGTTTCGCTCTATACATCTCTGATTTATAGTTGCAAGTTTCGTATCTTTTTTCCCCGTACTACAGAATAAAGGGTCTGCAATATTTAGACTATTCTTCTATTTCTTTCTGATATAAAAAAGTAAAACTCAGCAGCATCAATAGATTTGTGATTTCAAAGCCCTTCCCTACTCAACTTTCATTTTTATGACAAAAAGTATCAAAATAAAAATATTACCTCAATGTGTACAAGTGATATTTTTTCATGAAATTATAATTAACAAACCATTATGTTGTATGCACCAAGTTTAATTTGCAGGAGATAAAGTCCTAGAGGTTGGAGTTGAGAACTGTTCCTCTTTGGATGAACTATTAAGGATAGGACATTCTCCATGATTATTATCATCTCTGGTGCAGAGATCATTAGCAAAAACAAATAGGAATCTAAGCTTTCTTGTAAGCCATTAAAAGATGCAGAGAAAAGCAAATACATGTTCTATAAAGGGTCCATAATTTTTCTTATAAATTATGACCCTTGCAAATCTGCCAATACTTCACGAGTTATTGAAAAATAATTTTGTGTGTGTGACTTTCTATGCTGATGTATGACTATTAGACTGTCTTCATAGTGCATAATCTTTGCTAGAAAATATTGTGGCTACTGTGTGGTCTCACTTAACAAATCTAACAGTATTTAGTGTTTATCTTAAACTCCTTCAGATTAGTGCCTGTGCTGAACAAAGTGATACTTTCCAACCACAATTAATGTTGTATTTAAATAGGCCAAAATATTGTGGTTTTACTCAAAAGATAAGATATACTGTAATACAGACTTCTGTAAGAAGTAGCTCCCATACCTAACCCATTAAACAAATAAAAAATACAATTTCCATTTACTAATTGAACAGTTAAGGCTTCCCTGATATTTATGACTAGTTCATTTAAGAATCTGTATAAAAATTATAACTTTAAAAGGCTGCACAGCAAGGTGAGTAATCTGTTGAAAGAAAACCCCAATAACTTGTCAACAGTCATTGGCAAGTGAAAAAATGATGGCAGCAAATACTAAAAAACAGATCAGCTTACTAGCAAAATAGTAGCTGCTACTGATTTGCTAATTATTGATTTAATAATTGTGTCCTATGTGGAATATGAAACTTTGATGCATTTCGTAGTTGTGAACGTTCTTTGTACATGTAATTTTTCTGATAATCCTTGGTCACTTCTACTTTGAACAGTCAGATATCCAACTGTGCCAAGTCAGTTGCATTTTTCTTTCAGAAGTGTATTCCTATTGTAATTATTAAAATAATCATACTTTTGCAAGATTAGAGTCCTTCATAGTATGTCCTATCAGGCAAAGAACCTCAAGTGGGAAAAATTAAAAAGTTAACAAAAAAATCCCATAATGCATCTCTTTTGAGACACATAAATATAATGTGGCTACACATTATATTTACACATAAATATAATGACACATAAATATAATGTGGCTACACATTATATTTATGGGCAGGATAAATGGGCATCAGCGTCTAGCTAAACAAACAATATTTTTAACTTAAAAATGCTTAACATTTTTTCTCCAATATCTTTAATCAAATTAAAATATTTTCTCCAATAGCTTTAATTATATTAAATCTAAGATAATAAAAATGTTATTTTGTTAACACAACGTAACAGATATGTCAGCTTGCTTGCCTGCTTGCCAATGCTTCTTGGCGAGATAAAAATCATTCTAAAATATTATTTTTAAAATGATGAATGTATAATAATTCTACCTTTTATTCAAACCATTTTATCTTTTAAAAATACTTGGCATTGTTGCCAAGATAAATTACAAAGCACCCTTACATGTTTTATAAACTTGATTTTAAGGTAAATGTATATATGATAGCAATCTAATATATAATCCATGTGTACTAAGGCTTGATTGATTTGCATGTAGAATAAACTACACCATAAGGAACATACTTTATATCAAAAAGTATCAATCTAAACAGAATTGTTGAATAAACACCATCTTTGATAATTTGAAAAAAATCCATTGAATTATACTTATTTTATTACTGACTTCCTTCCAAGAACTCTGAGCCTGAAAACTATTTTAAGATGTTTTATTAGAAATGATCTAGTACAACATTTCTTAAACAGTGTTTCATAAGTCCTCCTGGCCTAGAACAAGCTGAAAAGGTTCTATGAATTGGTGCTGCTCATGCCACTATTTCCTTCACAATACCTTTACAAAATGGATTTTTAGAATTCACTATAGTAAAGAGCTCAGTGTTGCACCAGTTCTAGCATTCTCTTTAACCAAATCCATTCCAGACGGTGAGTAAAAATATTATCCTATGTAACTTCAGACATTCTTATTGTTAAGCATTAAATGTAAGAAAAGATAAAGTGGTATTATAAATGATGCTGTATTTCAGTCACTATTCTTTCAAATTGCCCCTCCTTGTTTCTTTAAACAGCTTCATTCTATATATGGAGAGATAGAAAATGAGACAAATATGTTTATGGTCCATAATCTCAAAAGAGTTAAGATTAGCATGAACCTATTCAACTGAATCCATACTTAAGATCTGAGCCTATGTACCCTAGTATTCACTTTTTCTTGCTCTTGAAATTCCTTTTTCTCACCTGGTCTCTTTTACTTAATTAACAACACCTTTATTCTTTAAGAAGCAAAGCTACCCTTCCAAAAATTAAAAATGAAATTAAAACTGCTATGTTTACAAATATTTTTATTATGGTCTCTGTATTTCTAGGCCACTTACAAAAAACCCAAATTTAATATAAAGAAAACATTAATTGACAAATTAAAAATAATGATTTCAGATTAAAAATTAATTGCTTGTGTTGCAATTATATCAATTTAATGTAACCATTTCAGAATTTAAACTGCACTACAGTTTGAAAGGCAAATATAATCTCCAAAGTTAAAGATAATTTTTAATATTTTTGTAATGTTAATTTTGGAAAAATATTATGGATAACTATAACTATAATAGTGAGAGAATTCACACTGTCTGCATATCAAAGAATTATAATTATAAATCCTGCAATTATAATTATGAATATTATGCATATTAAAAATTGCAGTGTTCTTTCCATAAAATCAAGTTATATAGATCCACTTTTCCTCTGAATGAATAAGAACCAAAAGCTCAAATTAGTATCATATCTAAAATGAGTATCAAGAATTGTTGCTGACTGATAACTTCTCTTTTAATCCATTAGTCCCATTTAAACTGTACAAAAGCTTAAATACAAATTTCCCCAGAAATGAAAAAAATTGAAATAATCCAAAATACAAAAAATCCCTACCATTATTTACGCTTAGAAAGTCAGACCATATTTACTGAAATATTAATTCCCTATTAACAACCAAGAATCAAAACAGTCATTTTAAAAACTCCATACATGTGCTATGCCACACTGTTTAATCAGCTCATGCTTTGCAGTATTTTCAATAGAAACTCGTGGATTCTGTTTTATAATTACCCTGAGGAAAACAGGCTGCTAGCTGATAGTTAATTTTAAATAATAATAAATTAGCCATTATCTATTTTTATTCCCTTAGGCTTGTCTGAAAGAACCTTAGGGTGTGTAATAGTCTTATTAAGTTTTCAAAGTAGCATTAAGTATTTTGTTACGGGGGATTTCCATGTGGTAGTCATAACGTAAGGCGGGCTTGTGGTTTTCCTTTTATAGGCAGAGCAGTACCTTGAAACAAAAGAGACAGTATGCATTGTAGACACTAATCATAATATTGGTAAAATAGGGTAATGCAAATACAACAAAAGGACTTTGAATCCCAGAAAGTTAAACCAACACAGATAAAGGAAATTTTGCTTGAGCAAAACATGGGGATTTGTGATTTATTTATAATGGGAATTGGCAGGTATACCTATGAAATTTTAAACATACATACATACATACATACATACATGCATGCATGCATGCATACGCAGACAGACAGACAGACATAGTCATGCATCACTATAAATTTGAATGGTACATTAACCACAGCTGCATTAGGATTTGGAATGCAAAATGAGTTACCTGTTGCCATGGGAACATCCTAATCATGGTGGAATCCATGATCCCTTCAAAACTAATGAAACATCACTAAATGAACTAGGTAGAAGTTCCACTAAATTGAACAAGGTTGATTCCCCAACACAGCCTGAATTATTTTGTACAGCAACATTTATTCAGTGCCCTTGCCATAAATATGAAGAAATAAACAAATAACAAATGATACTTGAGGTTTGTATAAGATAAAAAAACAAATAATGATGAATTCACACATCCACCAGAAAAATAGCAGATTTTGCTATTTATAATTCAATTTATTCATCAATAGGCTTCTACCAAGCTAGTTTAGTTATTTAGAACAACCACAACCAAAAATGTTTTCTTTAACTCAAGTTCTGTCATGGACATATTGGCGTAGTTTTTTTGAAAGTACTTAGTCACTGCCCTCTTCATTTCACCTTCCTAGTAAAGCCTACAATCAAGGAATTTCCTTGGCCACCCCTCCAAATATCAGTCAGGACACTCTGCTTTTCATGATTGGCTAAGTGCTGAAAAGTCAACGAACTGTGTAGTCATACAAATTTAAAAAATCCACTTTGAAATTTACAGAAGTGCCTTAACGGGAATTGTATCAGCAGTACACATCCACTCACTCAAACTCTAGCAAGAAACAGGTAATATTCTCTCTTGAATGTGCCTCATTATTTGATTTTTAATATTTTATAACATTTTTCTAATGACAATATTTTACTAATCATCTTGGTTGAACCATCTTGGTTCATAAAAAATAATCAAACATTTAACTATCAACTTGCCTTAATGTTTTCATAATTATAGGTTCAACACAACTAAATTAATCATAGCAGTTTAATTAGGAGTACAGTTTCAAAAGATAGGTAGGTAAGTAGAGATAGATTTGATCTGAACATAGATCTTACGTTCCCGATTCTCAAGCATTCTTCTGTGTTCACTGATTATATGAATTAACTGTCTGCAAACCTAAATGCAAATATGAAGCAGGATACAATCATAGAATGATATATTTATTAAAAAATCAGTAAAGTTTCATATTTACAGAGTATGAGTGAACTTAAGAAAACTACATATTGTATACAAAAATGCCTTGTCCTTTTCCTTAATGTTCTACATAAAACTAAATCTCAAATGCTGCAATTATTAGACAATGATAAATGATAGCAAAAATATTTGTACTATTCAGAGAAAAGAAAATAAGGAAATATGGCCATTTATAAGGGATTTGTAGATTCTGCCAGCATATAAAAGAGACTAAGAAATATTAGGTAAATAATAATAGTTAAACGCAAGAGAATGAAAGGAGGTATTTAATGAGAGTTATCATTTTTAATTTGCAATGTCTTTTGAGGTGTAGGATAGATTTTACCGTTCTGAACGTATAAAATTGTTTGCCCGTAAATTCAGTTCCAAAGTTGCAGAACGAATAACAAAAGGCCTGTTGCGTGCGTGGAGGAACCTATTGAGCGTTCAGAGCTAACTACTGGTGAGCCACGCTGTTTGAATCATTTTCAGGGCCGATTCCATATAAAAATCGAAACTAAGGTTTCGATCCTCCTCATCTATTGCATCGCGACCACGATCCTTTAAAAGGTTAAAATGTAAGATATGTAGCCAGACAAGTCTTTTGCACTAAGAAGAAAAGGAAGATGGCTGACCTTGTATTTGAGATAGGAAATACAACACTACCGAAGAGCTTAATGGAAACGGGCAGATGGGATCGCAGGGAAAGGGTTTAGGGTTTAGTAAATGTATCCCACAGCAAGGAAGCAGAGCCGGAGTCACCCATCCGGATCTTCAACAAACGGCCGCCGCCACCGCTTTCCTTCGGCTGCAGGATCAGCTGAGCGCGGCTATCACGTGGGCGGCGTGTCGAAGGTCACAGCTCAGCTCACAATGGAGCTTTCGGAGCCTGTGCAAAGCGGCTTACAGATCCTGGCTGATCCGGGTAGCTTCTCGCTCCGAGCTTTCCAGGCTTTGCTCCAGGGTGCCTTCCAGAGCTTGCTCAGCGGACAGGCCGAGGAGGCCGTTTTCGGTGAGTGCTAGATCCCGGGCTCGATCTTCCGTCCGCCGGCAAGGAAGAGAGCTAGTTGCTCGCTGAAAGGGGACTTGGGCTCTTGTCGAGGGAAGCGTGGCGGCGGCGGCTGCACGGCTGGTCGCTCTTGCTTCGGCGCTGCTCTAGTCCTGACGCCTGGCTGCTTCGCTGCGGTGGCCACAGCCGTTTCCCGTCAAATGCAGGAAGTCTCCCCCGCGCTGAGACGGGCTCAGATGGTGCGCTGCGCCCTCTCCCTCCTTTTGTTTCTTTCGGGGTTTTGCAGCTCTCGTTGCTGATTTCCTCCATTTCCTTGCGGTTGTCATTTCCTTACAAAATGCAAGGGTGCCTCTCGCTTATTTAAGGCCTAAAAGCGAAGGTAAAGCCTCTCACTCTCCCGAAAGCAGACTGAGAAGAGAAGGTGCCATTTGGAGATCGTTTCCTTCGCCGGTCGTGCTCGGCTCTTTTCCACCGTTTTGTTTTTAATTTTCCTGTTCCGGCGAGGCATTCCCAGTACATTGACAGTCGGAAGTAATCAAAGCAGCAAGCGGGTGAATATTTTTGAGGAAAGCACTGAGTTGGGTTTGGGACCTGGATCCCGCAGGCTTTGTTTGATCATGTGATACAGTGATATTATTCTTTCGAATTGTTCAGTCGCAGTAATAAATGAATTGTTCTTAATCTCGCAGCTGAAAAGTGCCGCTCATTTGTTTTGATCCTTTCGTTTCTCGGTTTTTTGTTCTTTTGTTTCTTCAAATTGAAATTCTCCGGCGATTGGGCTTCGTCAGCTGCTTGCCAAACTGCGCGGTTTGTTGAGGGTAGGCCGGCCGTCTCTCGCAAGAGAAAAACGGCTCTAGTTTGCCCTTTGCCTGTAGAAGAGCTCTGCGGAAGCTGGGGCTGAATCCGCGCGGCCTCCGATAGGCGCTTGTTTGAATTGCAACTTTGGAAAAGCAGTTCGGATTTCTTAAATGCAACGCGGCGAAAAAAAGGAAAGGAAAAATCAGAAAAGTTGAGCTGTGAAGAGGGTGGATTAGAGGCACGGTATTCTGAGCACTATTGTTAGAAAAGCGAAATTACACACTTCACTCCCTCTAGCACTCAGAAACAAATAATTTCACAGTGTTATCTAAACTTCGAGAAAAATCTCCTCCTTAGCTGGCAAAAGGCTTTTTACTCTTCTTCCTCTCCTCCAGAGCGAGAAGATCGCAATTTTCTAAAAATATAAATGTCTACTGACCTTCATCAATCTTCCCAAATTCTGTTTACCAGAATTTAAGGAATGGATGGCAATGAGTGGGAAAATACAGGAGACACTGATGGGGTAATGACTGAGTTCCTTTCCTTTCTTTTCTTCTGTACTTTCTGGCTGTTTGGGGATAAATCGAGATCTAGTTGGGGAAATTATTCACATTTGAAATGAAAGGAACCTCAAATTCCAATATTTTAATTCCTTATAAAGGGAGATCTATGAAAAGAAATCCTTCCCCCAATATTGTGTTTAGAATGGTAACTGTAAATTTTGTCAATATAATAGCTTTCTGTTTGCTCAGATGCTATAATTGCATGGAGCATATATATGCGTATATATGGGATATCCTATCTATATCTATCTATCTATCTATCTATCTATCTATCTATCTATCTATCTATCTATTCTCCTCCTGAAATATGTCATCAACCATTCATTTATTTTTAGATTACCCAGATTTGAAAAATATTGACCCAGCAATATTAAAATACTGCCACGCAGCAACTACCACTTGTATAATAGAAGCTGGAAAGCAAAAAGCTGACCAATCTATTATAAGGTATCCTAAAACTCTTAAACTTAAAAAAAATGTGTTTGACTTATATTAGATTTATTGGTTAATACATCTTGCTTTTCCTTTTAGTACCTACCTGGAAGACTGTAAACTTGACAGAGAAAGAATTGAAAAATTTTGCACTGAATATCAGGTTTTCAAACAAATTTTATCCTTTTTAATACCATCTATTAAATTTTGTGTAGTCTGTAGTAGTTTATATGCTCTATTTTTTATCCTTTTCCTTTTTGTAGAAACACAAGGATACTTTGGAAATCATATTGGGAAGGTATGTCCAAGGAAGTTATAGTGATAGCCCACCTTTCAAAAGCATTTTAAAAGTAATGTATTCACAAGTTATTTAATGGGGTAACTTTGTCCATGAAACCACTTTTAATACATTGCTCTTACTGATCTTCGTTACCTATAAAATCTCACAACAATTTTGTGGTTCAACATATCTTAGCCTAATAGATATTCATTATGTTTTCAGTATAGGCAGATGTCCACTACATATAACTGATGTTTGTTGGCGTTTGGAATATCAAATAAAGGTAATTTAAATAAAATGTTTATTAATTTCTTTTTTCTTTTAATTTGCAAAACTTACTTTTTTCTTTCTGTCTTATCACTTTAGACTAATCAACTTCATAAAAATTATCGTCCTGCCTATTTGATGACCTTAAAAGTAGAGGTATTACATCATTCCAGAAATTCAAATATTAGTAGATTATGATTGTTTTAATTTTTGTTATTTATTAGGAACTAATGTTTGGGCTTTTGTTATTTTAGAATAATGATTCAAGATCTCATCAGGACATTAATTTTAGTTGTTCTATGGAGCAATTGCAGGTATTTATTCTTCACTTTTTTGTGTACTGATAGTGAGTAGTACCAGACCTTTTAAAAGTGTAAAAAATATAAAATACTTGAATGTGTCTCATCTTTCAAAATATACAATGCTACAGAAATACTGGTTACTCTACTTTTTCAATATGAGATTTCAAATTGATTTATATTAAATGTCTGTACCACACAAAAATATTATTTTTAGCAGAATGGGTGGAACCTCTTTCAAATGTGTTAAATTAAATGAACTTCATTTCCTATGTTATATACTTGAATGTGTAATATAATATAATATGAGCCTGGAATTTGACTTATTTGGGTTTATTTAAATTACATTGATATCTGAATCCCCATTATCCACAACTAATTTACTCTAAAATCAAAGCAACTAATCTGAGAATAATTAATAATATAAAGTTGCATGCATTAGGAGTAAGTTAGCTAATAAACACTAATAACAAAAAAAGGAATAAACTAGTCAAAATCAGAGAAATTAAGAAATAAGCAGCTGTCTACAATTTCATATTGTTTCAAAATTTGTATGTATGTAAACACACACATACACACACACACACACATCACATTTATCTAAAAAGTCCATATGTTTCAATGGGTTGTATTAGATATCTTTTAAGATTACAGGTTCAGAAAATTGTTGAGATTGTTTACTTCTTTATATTCTATTAAACTAGGAATTTATATTGTTCTCTGTGTTATTTGACAAATAAGAAAAATAATGTTAGGTATGTTTCAGTTTAAACGCCTTTATTTTGTATGTGATAAAGCACATTCATGATATACCCTGATAAAGACGTTTCAGTATTTCTTAAAAATATCAGTGGCAAAAAATGCATTCTTAAATCTTTGGAAATTTTGGTATAAAGAAAACTTCTAATGTTGCATAGAATTAGTTATTTATAGGAAAGTATTTTTCTTAAGCTCTTATTCTATATTTTAGGATTTAGTGGGAAAGTTAAAAGATGCAGCTAAAAGTCTAGAAAGAACAACTCAACTATAATTACAGACGTGGCAATCAACTGGATTGAAGAAGAAAAGAAAATGCTTCTTTGGCTATATCATGATCTTTTTTTCTTGGTTTTATTTAATGGAACTGTGATATATGTTTGATCAAACAGAAATGAACTTTTTACTTTCTAGATAACATTACAAGTTTGTGTGCAATAAAAACTGTTGAGCTTGTTTAACTGTAACATATCTTTTTACATAGCTATACACTTTTTAAATATCTGCTTGTGTTTCAGTTTTGCCCTTTTTTAAAAAATAACGTTGATTTTACCATTTTTCACTTTATCATCTAATAAATGAGAATATAAATCTAATTTGTGTGTTTTATCTATATTATCTATATTATATTATCTATAATAATGAGTTGGGAGGGATTAGATTCCCAGCAGTTACATTATTCCAAGAAGACCTGCTCAACAAAACCCATGTTAAAAAGGTATAAAATGCTGGGTTTAAAGTCATTCTAATGTAATAAAGTTATCACCTTGCTTGTACCTCATTTGATGAAGGCTAGTTCCTGCTGTTTCCTTCCCCCTCCCTGTTTTTTAATGTTGGAGTTATTTACATGAAAAATTGAGAAGATCCATTCATTCATTTCCTTTAACTTGGGTTGACTTATTAAATATTCAATCACTTCTGTAAATAGAAAATTGTTGGAGTGTTCTAAATTGCAGCAGTTGAGTGACTATAAATAGAATATGACCAGTCTTGTCTCCATGGCTCTGTTCTTCCCAAAACAAAAAATCTTATCCCCAAGTCACAGTGTGGGTTTATTAATTACACACCTAGCCAAGAAGAGAGGCAGCAGTGCCAGTCTGGTGTATTTGGAGAATGGGATGCACAAAGTCTTGGTTCTCATTTTCCTTCCATCTTTTAAGTGCTTTTTGCTATGTAGAGAGGATGGGAAATCTAAATGAAGAGACAGAATTGTGAGAATTATCCCAATAACTATAAGGATGCAGAGGCAAAGGAATTTAAACTTGTCCTATGGTGCCACCAAGTTAAAAAAAAATCTCATTATATACATTGGTCATAACTCTCTGGTGTAATATAAAATATGTTCTGAGGCACAAAATGTGACTTGCAAGGAGGTAGAAGGAAACTCGGCATCCTAGTTCTGATTCTGTTACTTTTTAACAACAAAAATTCTGCCACATAAAGGTTGCTTCCTTAAGGATCTTGAATAACCTGCCATCTACTGCAGTTGTCCCACTAATTCACCACAGTAAGAAAAGTATGATCCTCCTCATCTTCATAGCCATGAGGATGTGCAAGCAACAGAATGCTTTAGCCTAAACTTTACAACTCTGGGCATTAGCCACCCTTGAAAGTTTAAAGTCCAGAGCATCTGGAGAGAACCACTTCTGCAGCACAATAGCAAGAAGGTCTTCATATTTTGTATTCCCTAACAGGATTTTTTTAATGGATGGGAAGAACAAAGTAATTTTTTTTAACCGTAGGTCATTTAAAAGCATCAGATAGTCTGGGGATAATGAATTTTCTTTCACTAAATATTTTGCTCAATATTACCATTCTCTTTTCTGGTTCATATTTTGCTAGAGAGTTTTGCATAAATTGTTACCTTCCAAATGTATTTTATATATAGCCGCCTATATGTTTTCAGGGAATGATTGAGATTGAAATCCCAACACATTTTGAAGGAGAGGGAGAAGTCAGGAAAGACTGTTAAGGAAAGACTTTTTCTGGTCGATCGTGATCAAGGGGCAACCATGTCCTTATAGTGGTCCCAGTTAGATTCCATTCAGAGTGCTAAGCCATTCCTACTTAAGATACTTCCCAACCTAAACACAAGACAGGGAAAGTCTATAAAAGTGGTAGGACCTACTTTTCCATTTGACTGCTGTATATGCTGCTCAGAAGTTGAAAGTTAATCAAATGTTGGATTGAAAAGAATTGTACAGTGAAATCTACAGCAAGATCCTGACCTGGATTTCCTTCTCTGGTGGAGGTTTGACACAATGTGAAATAATGCTTTCCAGGAATATTTCTTTTCCCCTTCCATCATTTTCTTGGAGATGAATATAAGGATATTTTTTTACCATTGTTTTCAGTTTCCCGATCTCTGCAGGATCTGAGTGACAATATTGTATCCAAATTAATACATTCATATAGATCCAACTGTTAGGGGATAGTGAAAAAGCCCTCTTTCATTAGAGTCTCTTTTGGATGGTTGGTTGGAGATGATACTTTTAATATCAATAAATGGTTGACAACAGGATGATAGTGTTTGTCAAGATGTTTGCCAGGGATGGAGGAACAAGGCAGGTTATTAACTTCAAAGTGAGTTTGATAGCAAATCTTTCAGAAAAAGTGGATTAATCCCAGGATTCTCCAATACAGTTCTTTGACATTTGATCATTTTCTGATGCCGGCTTCCTTCCTATAATAACATTCCACTCTTCATGTACCCAGGAGCCTACAATATGCATCCCATGAAGATCTGCCAAGATGGAAGAAAATAATGTCAGTCAGGAGCCAGGAGTCGAGACAAAGAGTTGCACAAAATGAAGGAAAAACTATCTTTCTAGGAAAGGGAATGCCTATCCTACCACAGGGTTGCATGCTTCTCAAAAAGTGGTCAATAGTGTTAATAACTTAGTCCTTCAATCTTGGGCAGAAGAAGCTGAAAGATCTTGAGGAGTCCGGAAAGCTTCTAGCTGGTTCTTATGGACACAAAAGGACAAATAGACCAGCTAGACTATGCTGTCACTAACTACTGTCAAAATTGATGCCTCTACTTAGATTCTACGTGCAAAAAGAGAAAAGGAAATGTAAGAGCACAAAAATGTTGTGACACAGAATGCGTGTCAGAAAGCCAGGGACCACGGAGCTGGGCTTTGTGAAGTGTGGCAATTGTGTGAGATGAAATTGCGAAGCTGTGTAGAGAGGGGTGAGGAATTTGGAAGACCGCCCTCACCTAAGTCTTCTAGAATCAGCTGTAGGAGACGCAAGGTGCCAGAGTTCTGCGGTGAACTAAATCTATACACTGAAGGCAGGCGGGAAGTGAGAAGGCGTGCCCAAAGACAGGAAAAAATTTACCGAGAAAATGTGTGCCAGGGCACCTTCAGGGGCTGAATGGGGGCTTGCGAGGGTGTGTGTGTGTGTGGGAATACATATGGGAGTAGGTTATCTGTGCGAGGGATTTCAACACAACAAACGTGGGGGGGGGATTAAAAGAGTGAGGCTTTTTTGAGACGGTGAAATAAAACGCTAGACCTTACTGGCTGAAAAAAATCCGGAATACTCGTTCGTGGCACTTTGAGAAGGGGCAAAAACGGAGGTGGGAAGAGGGATGAAGAAGGTAGGCGAGAGAAGGGGAAAAAAACAGCCACCTGAGGGAAAACGAGATTGGACTTGGACTTTGGGGTGGGGGGGAAGAGGAGAAAAACCGGTCCCAGAAGAAGATAGATGTGTGAAGAAGGGAGAATTTAGTTCTGCCAAAGTAGCTCGAATCCCTCTCGCGTGAAAAGGTTGTGTGATTCAGTAGGAAAAGAAAGGACTCGGAGATCTTGGACAGGTAAAGGACTTGGGGAAGGGTGGCGTAATGCTGAGCTGCGCCTGAAGAGAGGGGGATCTGCGCCGGGGCTGTACAAGTCGCGCGCACCTGGGAATCCGCGGCCGGATGCCAAAGCGGGAAAATCCGCTCTAACGGAAAAGGAGTGAAGGTGGAAGGGCCGAGATGAAGCTCGGGGTTGACGGTTTCAGCTGCCGGTTACCAGCCCAACTTCTATAATACCACTTGGACCGCCTTTCTAACATTTCTGAGGTGTCTTAACACTAATGTGCCCAGGAAGACGTGGGAGGTGGAGGAAGAATGCTCGACCGACGTCGGTGTTGTGGGACAGTCTAGGTGAGGGCGAGAGCAAACCGTAGGTCTGCGGGCAAAGGAGACGCTCTGGGGAAAGGCGCTGAGGTGGAAACTGGAGTGCCACACAATACTATTAAAATGGTGGGCAACCTTTTTCAATATGTGTGTGTATGTATGTGCATGTGGCGCGCGAGCCAGTGTGAGTATGTGTGTGTGTGAGTGTGAGTGTATGCGTGTGTGTGAGAGTGTGTGTGTGTGTGTGTGCGCGCGCGCGCGCCGCGAAGGGGAGGCAGGCTGTAGGAGAAAGGATCAGAGCAGCTTCAGTAGCAGAGGCTCGGGGTGGAGAGACTGAAGCCAAAGGTCTGTCTGTGGTTGCCGTCACTTTATTACGCCTTTGAAAGAAGGGGGTGGGGGTACGTTTTTGTATGAAAGGGCAGATTTGGCCAAGAACAAGAGAGGAAAAAGGGCAAACGGAGATCTCTGTATGCCCTTGTTAGGCGAGAAAGGAATTGCTCGCGCGAGGTGACAGGGCGTGTAAAATCGGGAGAGAGGAATGAGCGCCGTGTGTGTGTGTGTGTGTGTGTGTGTAGCGCGGGGTAGGTGTGCAAGCTGGAAGCGGGGAGGGGGGTTGAGAGAGGAAAGGAATAAGGCATTGTGCGCGCGTGAGTGAGTGC
>JANHFM010010569.1:89460-105221 GCA_032468115.1 Grayia smithii | reverse complement strand
AAGGAAGGAAGGAAGGAAGGAAGGAAGGAAGGAAGGAAGGAAGGAAGGAAGGAAGGAAGGAAGGAAGGAAGGGATTGGCAGCAGAGAAACAAGTTCAAGTTCCAATGAAAAACGGGCGGGTAGGCGGAAACGTATTTCTGCCTGTCTCACTGGATAGCTGCTCCTGACTGAATTTGCTTTCGGAAAAGTTATGCGAACTTCTAAACTTGAAAGTTCCTTGGCTGTCTCAAAACTGCAGCTGAAGCAAAGAGTAAAAAAACCCTTCATGTTTCTAAATTTTTCGGAGAAGTCTCGGGCCAACCCTTGGCAATAGACCGGGGGCTCTTCTCCCTGTTCTGCCAAGCAAAACGCTCCGAAGTCAGTGGGACTTTTTTGGGAGAAAAACAGGCTTAAGAGTGGCCCAGCAGGGCGCCAAATAAACGTTGAACTCTCCGGACCTGATTCACCCACTGCCTTTCGGTACGATGTAGGGACATCAGCCGTATCTCACTAGCGTGTGACAAAGACAACTGTCTAACCCTTGGCTGACGCTAAGATCCTTTGGTTCACCCAAAGAATTCCTGCGTTTCCCAAAGGCTTGTGCGGAGTCTTGGCTAGAATTCAAATACCATACCAAGACGAACCATGAGTCTCTCTGGATCTATAAATTTAACATGTATGGCTAAATACAGGAAGCCTGATACCTACAAGTTTGGTGTAAATAAGCGGCTCGGGGCATATGACACATTAAGGTATCCTTACCTAATCTTGTTTTATTAATTAGCTGTCATGAGCTCAGTCCGCTCAAGAGAAAAAATTGCAAACCACTGATTACAAACCGAAATAACTGGGTTCAAACAAGGTAAGCTACAAAACTGCTGTGCAGACTCTGTAAACGGAGCGGAAGAGAAAGAAACTCACAAAATCATTCACTCTAACCGGCTTCTCCCCACTCATCCTCTACGCCAGGAAACAGAATTTCATATTTAAATATGGTTTTGATTCAGTATTTTAATCTTCAGTTAGTGGTAGCGATTGAATTCGTGTATCTGGCAATGATCGCACTGCTTTCGTCAAAGCCGGGGAGAAGCGGTTGATCACACCAGAAACCGAAAGTAAGCAGGGCGGAAGGCTGCTCGCGGGCCAAGCTTGTGATACTTAATCCTTCTCCTGCATCTCAAGAACTGCCGAACCGAAGCGGTATCCCAGATTAAAACCAGATTCATTCACTGACCTAAACGGAGCTCTTAGGGGGAGCTTCTGAGACTGCTCAATACTCCTTCCGAAACTGATGGCTCGCTGGTCCGGAAACGAATTTCCAGTAGACGTATGTCTTAAAGAGCGAACCGAAAACCCAATTAAAAGGACGGATTTGGATGTAAACCGGCGTTCAGGAGGATTGAATAAGCTCAAAGCCTAAAAAAGAAGTCCCGGATCCAGCTTCACATCTCTTTATGCCTTTATTCTGGGAGTGCTAATACTGGCTGTAATCATTTGCCATTAGGCTAAAATACGACATCAATATATGTTCAATAAGAATCATAGTTTTCTTGTCTCCCCTTCTGACTCCCACATTTTACTTTCTTGCCTCATGAAGAATTCTTAAGAACTGGAAAACTTGCACTAACTTTATAAACTTCTGTAGGCCCAATAAATTTTGCCTTAATATAGATTCTGGAAACCCTCATTACATGACTCCTCTTGAATTTATTTTTTTTAGGTTTGAAAAGTAATCTCGCTTAAACTCCTGATTTCTTTCTGACATTTTAAACTATGGATTCCAAATACAACTATTAGTCATGGTTGTGCTGATGGTGGTGTCCTGATGTTTTTCACAAAGAGAATATCTGGAATTGATGTCCTTCAGTTGGAAAAATATTCTTCAGTTTTACTCTTATCTTGGCCATTAGCAAACAGTCCAACTTCTGTTTCAAAATGGATAGCATCAGATTCTACTCTACTCTCCTAGAACTGATCTCTCAAAACTGAGGAGACAGGCTTCAGGATCAAAATTCAAACCAGATCAAATCAAAGCATATTATAGTCTCATTATAGTTAATGATTATTCCTCATTAGATTAAATTTTCATTCACCAAATAAAACTTTAGTTAATAGGAAGCTCCATACTTTGTCTCCCTCGATGTAAATAGCACACTGATGTTAAAAGTTGAACCCCCTAATCAACACTGATATCCAGTGGTTATCTAGACAAATTCCTGCAGGGTTTTTTTGACAAGATTTCAGAAGTGGTTTGTTATTGGTGCCTTCTGAGAGAAAGTTCCTGGTCCAGCTGGCTTTGTGCCTATGATGGGATTAGAACTCATGGTTTCTTGGTTTCCAGCCTGATACCTTAGCCAAATTTCTGAGTAAAAATCACTATAAATATTAAAAAATACAGAGTGAACATGGAGAAATTCTCTTCATATCCAACAACCATGAACTTGCAAACACTGTTCATTTTATTTACTCAACAGTTATCCAAATCTTGAAAGATTTCATTCTATAAATTAAATATGTCTTTATTTAATGTAATTAGGCAGGCAATTTACTTCTAAGGAACTCAATTATGATGAACTCAAAAGTAAACTTTAACTGAAAAAAGTAAGTCTGCTTCCCAGGCACAGTTTTAGAATTATAGTTTTTAGAACAAAGAATACAATTAGGCTAACAAGTGGCATAGTTTATTCCTGGAAGAAGCCAATTCACCTATGTGAGGATGAGGTTCAAATGTGTTCTGTGTGTGTCTAAAAATTTTCTTGTAAATAGAAACACAGTATGTCCAAGAGAAAGCTATGATTAACTCTGACAGTCTAGTTTTATATAAGCAAAAATTTTCTCTATGTAATAATACTTTTTGCTGTTACTGACTTACTGTCATTGCTTTCTTGCCCATTTACATCAAATTCCATTCATTTCCAAGACAGTTGCTAAAGGGAAAGCACAATGATTTTTTTTTCTGCAGCAGTGGCCATTTTTTCCCCTTATGAGCCTCATTTTGACCATTTCCTTTCTTGTGTGTGTGTGGGGGAGTGCCTCACTGCTTGAAAGAGAAACATTTGCCAAGGATCACTGCCCTCTTTGGCTGCCCAAGAATCAGAGTGACCAAGCATCTTAATGCACAACTCTCTTCCTAAGCACTCTTTACAAGTATAATTGAAAACATAGAACATTTTATTTGCAACTAACAGATCATGGCCTGGATGCAGAAATCACATCTCTTTTATACTGCTGTTAGAAATGTTTAAAGACTAAGAATAATCAGATTTCTTCCATCACTTATACTCAAGCAGGTATAAACTTTTTATTTTTAAAAATCAGATCTTATAGTTATGATGTTAAGAGTTGTGTGTGAATGCAAATGCTTTTTAACTTGTTTCTGTAATGCTCAGAGGGTAGTCAGGTCTACCTAGCATTAAGTCTCATTGACAGCAACAAATGTAAATATAACTACAAATTTTTGCCAAAAATCATATTAGACTAAAATGTGGCTGATTTGTCAATAACTCAGTGTACAAAGTTCCCAAAAGGAACACAACCAAACATTTTATTAAACACCAAAAAATTTAATTTAATAGATAATGAGCACCATTATCTTCAAAGAAGAAAACTGAGTTTAGTGTTGCAACTTAATAAATCCTTTCATTTCATTACATTGAAATTAATGTTTTACTTCAGACACAGGTCTGGAGAGATCTATTATGCATTTCATTAAAACCTCAAAATTTCTCACCAGGAGCCATATAGACAAAAAACATGCACTGTACATGGCAGAATTCTGGAGCCACAAGATGTATTCTGAGAATCAGAACAGACAACTGTTCAGATGTCCATAAAGAGTCTTTTGCTCCAATAATACCTTATTTTCAGTATTTATTTGGGGAAGTGGGGGAAGAGTTATTTTGCTGATTTTCAAAATAATCATAGAACCTAATCTATTGTGAAGCTACCAGAATTCTACTGGTAGATCTGTTCCATAACAAATCAAGACAAAGCTGTATCTCTTTCAGATAAAACCGAGAAGTGAATTATTAAATTCAGTCAAATTTGAATTCATCATTGAAACAATTTTCATTGCTTCGAGGGATCTCCAATTGATTACAATTATTTTACTTCTATTTGTGATAATTGTAATGTGCATAAGGACTATTATCTGTGTGTCTGCAGTTGTGAATTTAGTGTGACCATGACCTGAAAATCTGCAACTTATTTTAGGGAGAATATTTTGAAAGCCTCTCATGACAATTGCATAGATACCTTACTTTCAGTAGATCTATGCTAGGAAAATGTTTCATTCTATTAATAAATAGTATTTATTTCCAGATACATCAGAATTAACAGCCCTTTGTTGCCAGTTGTTCGTGCAATAGCAATCTTTTTCTATATATGTAAAGGAGCTTACCTTCAGTTTATGGAGATAATGAAGATAAGAATTATTTGCATCTCTAACACAGTACTTTGCTACCCAAACAACTCCTCTTTAAGAACACCACCCCAAGGCCTGGAAATATTTTCCTTCCTGTCAGGAGAACAAAAATGTCTAGGGACCTAAGGGCTTGCCATGCTCCTCCCTCCATGCATCTAGTGATACACTTGGAAACAAGTGGCTTAAGCAGGAAAAAATGAGCTGTTTGCCAAATCAAGAATATCTGAATTAGGTTATTCAAACTCTGGCTTCAGGACAAGAGAAGACCAATTCTATGATTGCAGGGAAACACCAGTTTTGAGAAAGTCTGGGTGGTGATGCAAAGTGAATGTGAGGAAGAGGCCTCATGGTAATTATCAAGACTTTGGGCTCTACACATACAGGTAGTTGTCCCCAATGAGTAATCTTAGCATAGAATAAAGTGTAGTTTTAACTGGTCCTGCAGGAGAAATAGGGCATAGCCAACAAATTAGATTGCACCTGCTAGAGTAGTTGAGAAGTTCTTGGCTTTAAAATTAATGAACGTCTCACAGCTCAGAACACATTAACTTGGGGACTAAGTTGGCTGGATCCATTGGAGCCATGCAAACCAGAAATCTCCATTTTAATTGTACAGTAGTTCTCAAATAATGGCATGTGGCCTTATTGATATAATTGATCATTGAGGAGTATGCTGTAGGTATATCTTTATGGGACCTTTGTATTTGTACCTGATGCTCAATTGGGTGTAGCCTGTTCTCAGTTGGAGTTATTACTTAGAATCAGAGATATTACACAGAAGTAAGAATATTTCCAACCAGATTAACTGAAAAGCAGTTGGCTACTAATACTATGGTGCCTGTTATTAAATGCCTTTCTGTACAAAAGAAAAGTTCTATAATATTGGGTTATTAGTTCAAACATTCCCTTAAGCTGCTTATTCTGTTTTGGTTAAGCATATTGTATGAATATTTGTTCCACAAATTCTATTTTACAATTTATTGCAATAGTGAGATATTCAATTTCCTTTTCATACCTTTCATTTCTTCAGCTTATGGTTTTTTTTATTGTTTTAGTGTTCTGCATAACCTGCTCTTCCAGAAAGAAAACACAGTAACGTGCAAAGTAGCCTGATGGAGATGTGGATGCATGCATGCGAAAAGTGAAATCAGTCACTGGTACTTTATTAAGCAAACTACATAGTTCAATATATTAACCCAGTCCGTGCGGGTGTGGGCTCAAATGGACACACCTTTTGAACTGCAACCGGGAAAAAAGCAATACGCATAAAAAAGAAATCAGAGAGGCTTCGTCTTTTGGCATAGCGTAAAAATAGATAACTAAAACCACTCTAAGGTCGCGGGCGCTCGGGGCTCAGCCGTGCAGCGCCGTACTCCGAGCGAAGCAAAGTTAACCTCAAAGCTGCGCATGCGCACTCCCCGTCACAGATAATGCGGCGTGACGTTATACACTAGTCTTGCCGCTGCGGGCCTTTAAACTACTTAATACGCTGCGTCATTGCTGATTCGCTTAGCCGCAGAAAGGCTTTGTAGGAGACAGCTGCAAAGGTTATTTTGTTCTGCTTGCTTCAAATTCTCCTTTCTATGGCTATTTCGAGTCGAGGGCGGCGGGTAGCGCCGCTTTTCTCTGGCCTCTAAGTAAGCAGAGAGAGTCTGCGGCGCATGGCTGGAACTTTGCACCGTGCTCAAATTGCGCACTTTTATTGCTACCTCCGAAATCGTAGGCAGACTTCCCCAGGGAACCCCGAACTGGAATTTCTGCCAAGTAAATGTGCACACGAACTGCACCGTGGCCGGATGATGCTTTGATCTTTGGTTGTGTGTGTGATGCTCTTTCCTTCTTTCTCAGGCCCTGAGCTTCAGCGATCGCCTGGAGGCCGATCCTCCACGCGATACCACGCCGCCCACCGCCTCTTTCGCTGCTTCCCAGATAGTCCCATCCTCCTGAAAACTTCACTCGATGTTAAGTGAGCGGTTTTGACTTCTCTCGGGCCACTTGGCAGAAAATTACAGGTTACTCGGAGACTGGCTTGGAAAGTCTGGTGGCGCAGAGTGTGTCGTTCAGTTAGAATAGGCAGTTCCTCGGCTGCAGGTTCAACGCCGGGAAAAGGCCAGTGCCTTGATTTAGAGCTGTAGTTGCGCTATTGCGCAAACTTGAGTTTTACTCACATGTAAAGCCTTGCCTGACCCTCTGAGTGCCGGTGGGTTGCAGGCCTTATATCTGGTTAACTCTGTATAAGATTGGTACTTCAAAGCAGCATCCTTAATGAGAAAAGAACTTTCCACTTTGTCCTCCTCCTTTTCCTGGGAATATTCCCCCCTTAGTCTGTTCTGGCCTATTGCAACACAATGTTTGTTTTTAAGGAGCAAAAAAAAATATCAGTACTGGTACCAGGTGATTGAGGAGAAAAGGGATTCTTTGGTGTTTCATAAAAAAGAATGGAAAATATATACAATCTGCACTAATTCCTCTGGGCTGGGTTTGCACATTGCACTGAGCCATAAGGTTTGACTTAGTTTATGCATTCAGCCAGCATGGTTTATGTAACATTAAGGAAACCAAGATGCTCTAGGTCTAGGCCATGTGAGCCCAATCAGTATCCCTTTCATTTTTGTACATAGAGTGGGGATGGAAATAAAGGCTGACCCATCATTTTAATTTAAATATATTTAAGAAGGCTTAATGTACACGTGAAATGCTAACTAGATTTTTGTGCGCCTGTCATAAGGAAAAAGAGGAGA
This sequence comes from Grayia smithii, assembly GCA_032468115.1. Classification (NCBI taxonomy): domain Eukaryota; kingdom Metazoa; phylum Chordata; class Lepidosauria; order Squamata; family Grayiidae; genus Grayia; species Grayia smithii. Next base: position 98,078 of record JANHFM010010569.1, on the reverse strand, counting down.
CCAGTTTTTTTTCCTTTTCTGATGAGCAAAATGGGTCTTACTTCCAACCACAGGATCTCCCACTGTTGGATTTTAACTTAGTGAAAACCTACAAGCCCATGGACTACTTAAGTGAAATATGCTGGTGATTTACTTGACAAGCGAAAGCTCTCAATTTAATTGTTTCTTTTAGTTGGGACTGATAAAAGTCCCCACCTCTGAAGTCTTGTAAAGTGATGTCAGATTAGAATACCTTTGAAACTTTCAGATATATTGGATTATAAATCCACACTCCAGATGAACTAGATAACAAGAGTTTTATTCAATTCATCCTTATACTGTTTTTATAATTAGAAGAACTGGCATAGTGAAGTGGTTAAAATATTTGACTTTTTCCAGAGATACTGAGGATCAAGTCTGCCTTCTTCCAATGGTTCTCACCAACACATTCAGAGACTGGTATAAAGGATTTTAAAAGAGGTGGAATCCTTATATGCATTACATCCAAGATGCAAATATAACACATAATGAACAATTTGAATAAACAAATGACAAAGTGGAAGAGCTACATATCTCCATACTTAATCCATCTTCAGCTGGAGTATGTCAGTATCATTTGAACATTCTGAGAGGCATCTATTAGTTTGACTGGAATGATGTCTATGAAGCAGATAACAAGCATTAATAAACATTTCATGATTGATTCTTAGTTTAGACAGGCTTGTTCTAGCCATGAATTGCTTTCTGCCATGCATGTTTAACCTGCCTGTGAGACCTTTTCCTTCAGCTACTTGGCCAAACCCAGTTGTTGCCACAAAGAACTTGTGAAGGTCCTTTTGGAAGTGGCATCATGCAAATGTGACCTTTGCTTGTGATAAAAAATGCATGGCATGACATATGGTAACCTTATGTAACAGGAATTAAGTCCCAAACATGGAAAAATCACTGGGACTCTTTTTCTGTGGGTTGTTGTTGGCCAATTAAATTCAGTCACAATTTTAGATCTTTCCCTAAGTAAAATACCCTTACTAGTACTGTTAGTAGTTGGGAGATAATAGAAGGATGGGGACAATAATGAAAAGCAAATTTTTGAGCACGTTTTAAAAATCTTAATTTGTCTGAATGTTCTGACCTGGTGTCTTGCTTTTCTATACTAGTATAATTAGCATTTGCTAGGAATGAGAATTAAACCCCCCAGACCTGCAGATGAACCTTGAAGATTTTTGGTAGCTTCAGGATGAGGAATTTAGGATAAGGGGAATTTAGATTATCCTGTTCTATTCTTTCTTGAAGAGTCGGATCCTAACCCTGCCCAACCAACTTCCCCAGTCCTGTGACTCTTGAGTTAAGAACCCCACAGATCCTATCCTGTTAGAGAACAGCTCACTTGATTGGCAGAAATTTTGACTTGGGAAATAAGTTCACATTACAGTGGGACAGTTATGGTCACTGAACATTTTCTCTCAACACCAGGAATTCTGAAAACTGTGATGAGGTTCTTGGCTGATTCCTGGTATGTGTATGGTAAGGAACCAAGGGAATTTGCAAGATATACACACTGTTGTTAGTGCACAATGTAAAAGGAAAATTGTTTTTGTTTAGACTAAGCCAGAAGAAAAACTAACCTATGATATTTTAGCAATTGACTAAAGCAAAAGGAAAATGTCTTCATTTATTATTAGGGTTTATTGGCTTCAAAAGCAATGTGGTGGGAAAGTTTGAGAAATCTCCCTTTCTAGAGTCTACTGGTAACATTGGAAAAAGAGTCCAAGTGCCTATTTATTTCTATTCAAAATATATTTGTAATTATCTCCATAAATGCTACAAACAGGGGATGATGTTTGACCTTCCTTCACTAGGAAGAGTGTAGGAAGAAAGATGTGTTAGCTTGTGGTAACCAAAATCTGACCAAAAGATGCTATTCAACTTGGTTTCAGTATTATTCACCAAGCACTAGAAAGGATGCTGAGAATTAAGGATTTCTTATTGGGAGAAGGAAGGAGGGGCATAGAGAATCACTTTAAAAAAATTCCTACTTTGTAGAATAGCTTATCAAAGCTAAGTGCAAGGAGGGTGGGTCATTCTAAGCTAAGCATGGTATAGTGGCAGAAGTGTTGAATAGGAGTGGATGATTTGGGGCCAGTCACTCTCAGCCCAAGTGACTTTTTGGGCTGTTGTGAGAACTTCATTTGAGAAAAAGAATAAGGTTTATATCTTCCCTTTCAGCTGCTGGAAGAAAGGGAAGGTATAAACCTAATGAACAAAAGCACATTTGTAGCACAATGTACTACTGTAGCACATTTGTACTACTGTAGTGCAGTACAAATGTACTATATGTAACTTGATAATTAAAATTTTAAAGGTAGTAGTTAAATCTCAGATGAGCTGAAAGCGATTATAGAATGCAAGGCTTGTCTATTAGAAGTATGCAGGTCGAGCACTCTTGGTCTTGGGAACCGTGGCCGTCTAAGAGAATACAATATAAGCGAAGACACAACATCAACCAGATAATGTAAACCGCTGTTTTTTCATCAAATTCTCGCGTGGAAGAATTATTTGCCCAAACACTCCGCAAGATATTGCTCCTTTAAAACGTCTCCTTTGCGAAACGTGGAGTCAGTTGGAAGACAAGAGCTACTTAATTGTCGAGACCAGAGGAATGCTTGATGCACTTTTGAGTGGAATGGAGCCTTTCGGGCTCGTTATTTCAGTAGCACAAAGCTTGCCTTCTCCAGGACTTACCCCGAAAGAAGATGGGGTGAACATTCAAGGAGCAGAATTACTGCCCTGACCCTATCTTGAGCCTCGTCTTAAGAAGGGAGCGCAGCTAGTAAGGCGTGCGCGCGGCGCTTCCAACCAGCCTCGGAGGATTCGGGGCGGCCGCTGCCGTTGCATCAAGTCTCCATCGTCCCGCGTGCATCTCTCGGACGGGGCCCGGCCCCAGGCGCAGCCGACGGGCAGAAGCGGTGCGCGGTGTCGCGATGTCACAATGAGGCGCAGGCCGCAGCCTCTCTCCCGCCCCTTTGATGGCGCCTGCTTCCGTTTGGTTACCAAGGAGAAGGATACACACCGCAGCCCAAACTGAAAAGGCTCCGAGGACAAGGAGAGCGTTGCTAACTGCAGGAGCCTTGTAGAAGTTTGGCCCGGAGGCGTTGCCCACATCTCAGGAAAGAAGAGGCGTAAGGAAAGAGCGCGGCGAAAGATCCTGAAAACACCGCGAAAGCCGGCACCCCAAACCGTACTTGAGGGAACTCTCAGCAAGAAGGATGAGTCAGAGACAGGTCCTGCAAGGTATTTAAATGCGGAGCGTTTGTGGGCTGGACTCCCTGATTTCACAGGTGTTTTTTTAAAGGTAGTTGAATTATAGTGCCCTGAAAAGTGTGTGTGTGTGTGTGTTGTGTGCTCTGTGTGTGCCCATGTGAGTTTAAGATACTTCAGAGGTGTGCCATTTGTTTCCATGCCAGGTTGTGTCCTGGATAGTTGCCCTCAGAGATTGGATTTTATTAAATTATATTAAATATTAAAACTCTTCAATCATCCTTCATTTCTGAGGAATTGATTCTTTGGAGCCACTCTTCCACACTTAGCACATTAAAAATTATAATTTGGGAGCAAATTATAAAGGCCTCTAAATGGCATTTTTCTAGATTTTATGGTCCAAAGGTTTTAAATAGAATATGTGATATGACATGATGTATGATGTAATAATATTTATATATGTGTGAATACATGTTTACATATATTTTTATGTGCCATCATTGACTCCTGGCCACTGTATAGTTAGGCCTTCTCCAGGGTTATCTGTGTCCATTGATAGCTATGTTCCAATATTTGAGGATCTGTCACAAAAAAAAGCTATTTTCCAAAGCATCAGACAGCAAGACAAGAAACAATGGATGGACATTAACCAAGGAGAGAAGAAACCTAGAACTAAAGAGAAACTTCCTATCAGTGAGAACAATTACAGTAACCAGTGGAACAGCTTGCCTTCAGAAGTTGTAGGCTCTTCATCAGTGGAGGCTTTTAAGGAGAGACTGGACAGTCTCTTGTCTGAAATGGTGAAGGATTAGATCCCTTCCAACTATATTATTCAAACCTGATGCTATATATCTTCCAACAGTGCATACACATTGCTGCTGTATTTGAGTCTGTCCACCTTGTTGCTGGTATTCTCTTTCTTTCTATCTTTCTTACCATTATGGGCTTCTTAGGAGAAGTAAGTAATGCATAATGGGTCCAGGATATGATTGGGACATGATCACATAGGTCTAAATGAAAACTTATAGAACAAATTGAGCCAGAATTTTCATTGATTGGTTTGGTCTTTTGGTTGTCATGTGATGATTTGTTTCTCCAAAACAAGTTTAAAAGATTAATATTCTGCTCTGATTCTTTTAAGTGCAATATTTCTTCACTTGATTGTCACAAGGAAAACTATTGCCTGCATGGTTTTGCTCTTTGTAGGTTTTGACATATTTTGACATCTGAATATCTTTTCCAAAAGCTCCAATACAATCTTACCAAATCTACAGTGTTATTTCTTGTTTGCTGATTTCTTTACTGTTGACAAATCCTAAAAGTTAGAAGCTATTTAGTAATTAATTGTCAGTTCTAAGTGGCTGTTGTTCTTGTTGCCTCTAATTTGATCTTCATTATATTTAATTTCAGTTTCTACTGTGCTCCTTGACTTCCATTACTGGAGCTTACTATTTTAGAGAACAAATACTTAATGATATAAAGTAAATACTACATCTTGTTTTTTCTTGCTCACCTCCATACTATCATTTATTTTTCAGTTTTAAAATGTCACTTCCCTTTTCATGCAACATTTAATCTTCTGAAATTTGTCATTCTTTTTCATGCATAGATCATAACGAAGAAAGATACATAACATGTCTTTTTTGTGGGTCTGCTTCCAAAGTTGTTTGTATGGAACAGTGTTGATGAAATGTATTTACTCTACTTTCTTGTTTGCAGTCTTTGAACAATATCAAAGAGCCCGAACACAATTTGTCCAGACAGTTGCAGAACTTGCTACTAGGCCCCAAAATATAGAGACTCTCCAGAATGCAGGTAAACAAATAGAAACAAGACTATTGTTTTTCCCCTTTATTTTCATTACAAGTGGCTTAGTACTTTTGAATCCTGTATCTTTATATGTATAGCAAAAAGTTTAAAATTAAGAAATATATCGGTATGTATATATTAAAATTCTCTTGTATATTTTCTTTCTAAAATTACACAAATAAATTGTTAAAGATAATATGGATCGATTTTAAACAATAAAAGACAGAATAGAAGTTAGCAGCAATTCACTGTCTAGTGCTCAGACTTTCTGACAGAAGTAACTGACATTGGAAAGCACAGAAATATAATTTGGTTAGATTTAATAATATATTAAAGGTTGAGCTAATTCTATATTAGCATTTTGATATATCTCTACCGGTAATTTCTTTAAATGTCAATTATTCAATTGCTATTTTATATATTTTTAATTAGATTAGCAATGTTATATTTTTGGTTGTACTTTACATAATTTCTAGGTATATTTTATCAATGATATATTTAAATGTAAAAAAATTTCAAACTGTGGCAAAATTATTACCCCCAGAAATGATGCATCGACTTGAAACACCTAACACCATATTTGTTTAGGAATTCTATCAAGTGCACAATTTAATTATTAAAAATGGAACTTTCTTCAAAGTTGTAATTTTTTAAAAAAATATTACATTATTATTTTTAATTATATATGTTAGATGTAAGTCCTATACTTTGTTTCTAAAATTTATGGAAAATCTTTTGTTGATTTATTTTAATATTGCTATTTTCAATTTCAATCATGAAGATTTTAAAGAGTAAGTTCTGGTGAGGATATGCAGGATTAGGTGGTAATGCTTTAAGTATTTACACATGAAAAAATAATTTTAATTGAATTCAGGAACAATACATTTTATAATAATTAACAAATAGATACATATATTGTATTTTCAAAAATACATTTTGTGATATTGGGAAAATGATCTTGGACTTTGATTTCTTTTTCTTATTATTATTTTTGTATACCTTCTGGTAGATCAGACTTAGCAAGTGAAGTTGTGTTGTACCACATATCAGCTCTGCTAAAGAACTATTGAAGAATAATTTTGTTTTATCAAGCCCTGTTCCTTAAAAGAATAACAAGAGCCTGAATATGGAAATGCTAGGGAGAAGGAAAATAATATAGCAGGATGTTCTTTGAAAAAATCTGTGTTAATTTTAACAAGATTGCATACAAGATTTGCCTAATGATTAGTTCTTCAGTATTTTTTAGTAGTGTTGTATACTATCACTTTTTAATTTATTTCTAGAAGGAAATCACGCTAATTACAATATGGAATTTCATTTCAAGTTTATCCTGCAGCAGCTCCTATGTAGTTAATTTTTTAGCCAGAAAAATATAGGCCTAGCAGCAAGATGTAACAGCGAAAGTCTTACAGTTACAGAAACAAGGCATGGATAACTTAATTTTTTAAACAATATAAGAAGGATGTAAAATATCTAAGGCAGCAACATTTCTCTTATCAGAAAGTGCTTTGGAGCTTGGGAAAATACTTGTTCATATTAACAGGATTTGCTTTAAAATTGCAAGTTTAGAACCAGACTAAATTGCATATGAGTTGCATTAGAAACAACTGGATCTTTATAGATAAATGTTCATGTTGACTTCTGTTTGATCTAGTTCTAAGCCTGTTCATGTCTACTCAGATGCAAAACCTTCTGATTTCAATGTGGTAAACTCTTAGGTAAGTGGCAAAGGATTTCAATCATTCTGGATACAACCCAGAGCACTATAAACCTTATTTATAAAATTTAGTACTTTGTATTCTTATGTTCTTGTGATACAGTGGTATTGGTACAGACATTGAATTAGGAGTATTAATCCTTTTACTGCTTCTATTAAAAAGTATAAATTTTCATTGCCTTATATATCTGAGTTGAATCACTACAAATCTGTTATGTAGATAGCTCCTATCGCTGCATAAACTATAGATCAGTAATTTTATACATTTTTTAAAGAAATTCATACTGAATTGGAATAAAGAATTCCAATGATCCATTATATATATACATATTCTTCATTGTATTGGTCCTGTATGTTGAAAGTATGTGAAGAATTCAATAAATCCTTTCAATGCTATATGTAGGATTTTTTTTGTCATGAAACAAACTTCAATAAATTGAACAAGTTATCATTGTTAATCTCAAGGGATGATGGCCCTCCTTCATTATAGGTAAGTTATAACTTCCATTGTGGCAATTATTTTCTTCTGAGGCGGAAATCACTTTTTTTTTTTTAACTTTTTATCCTTATGGCTGGAAAGTTTAAAACCATTGTAATAATGATTTTTAGCCCCTGATTCAAGATTGCAGTTTTGGATACTTTAATACCTGTAGGAGAAGAAGATACAGATCCTGGAGCAGGAATTTGAAGAGGCTTCTGACCAGAATCATTAGGTGTCTGAAAATGCTCCAAGTCCAACCCTCTTTGAATTCTGTTGACTCTTATCTAGTGCCAATTTAGTGCTGACTATTAATTAACTAGATTTCTAGTTTAGGCTTGTGCGATAAGTCTTGTTAATTGGAACTTAATGTATGGTCCTGAGTCTTTCTGCCTGACAGTGCTTAACACTACACAAAATAACTTGTTATAATGGGTTCTAGATTGGCTCAGAGCAAAACACTAAGACTGATTAGAACAGAACAGAACAGAACATAAATTTGAGGTAATGGAAATAAAACTTAATCATGAGTGGCCCTCTGTTGTGATGCCATTAAGGCTAGACTAGATGGTACAAAAAGCTGGGGGGAATTGGCATCAGCTTATGGAGCCTCTAAGAGACCATCAGGCTCATAGTGCAGGAATTCAGAGACAGCAGGGTGGATGGCTAAGGTACAGGTGGTTCTTGTTTAATTAGCACAATTGCAACTAGCAACTTGGTCATTAAGGGAAATGGTCACTTAGTAAAGTTCTGACTATGTTTATGATCTTATTTCAGCTTTCCTTTGCTTTACAGGTCTGTGAAAGTCTTAAATATACAGATTGGTTGCAACTTTTTTCACAATCAAATGGTCATTAAATAAGGCAGTCGCTAAATGATAACTATTTGTATAGGGATGAACCAGGCCAAGTCAACCATAAACCTGTTAAAATAATTCAGCACCAAAGCAAAGCAAAGAAAGATCTGAAGCCAACTTTGTGTGGGCTTGCAGTGTAGCAGCTTTTTCATATAGAGGCTATTTATCCTCAGCAGGGTAGAGCTGAGGATTTTGTACAGTTTCTGCAAGATAGTCGCTCAGATCTGGACGGGCTTGGACTCTGACTGGGCAGGGTCTCCTGAGGAGCCGAGGGTATGTCTTGAGGGTAACATCTGGACTAAGTTTGACCCTGTTTCTGTGGATAAAGTGGACAGGATTATGGGTAAACTGGGTGCCTCCACTTGTTTACTGGACCCTTGTCCCTCCTGGTTGGTTTCTGCAGCTAGAGAGGTGACTGGAGACTGGATCCAGGCTATTGTCAACGCTTCGTTTAGGGAGGGAGTCTTCCCTGCCACACTTAAGGAGGCAGTGGTTCGACCCCTGCTTAAGAAGCCTTCCTT
>JANHFM010010569.1:66672-87571 GCA_032468115.1 Grayia smithii | reverse complement strand
GCTGAGTCAACCTTGGGCCTGGTGAGATTCGAACCAACACTAATTGCTGGCATCTGGAACTAAGCTGAAGCACTTAGTCAGAACATTAATTAGCTGTGCCACCGAGGCGCAGGTGTTAGGTAGATGAAACTTAAAAGTTTGAATTACAATGCTCGGAGTCAGAATTGGTTCAAATATTACCACTGTTGATAGGACTTACTATTTTTTTATATGTCATCCGAATGAGCACATCTTGATTGAAGTTCAGTGAAAGACTGTGCATTCACTGTGCGCACAGCTTTTATTGCTTCATTCAGGCTGAGTACTGATTAGTAGACAAACAGGTTAGCAAATATTCTTCTAGATTTGCTCCTTGGAACTGAAAAATAGACATACTTACTGAAAGGCGAGACAAGGCCTTCAAAGCTCTTTTGGGCACTTCCTTTGAGACAGCCACTCTGGGTAAATCTGTTTCACATTGTTGAGAAGTACATCCAGAAGTGGAGTGTCTTATTGATACTGAAAATGTGTCCTATATGAATTCAAGAATCATAAACATGGACAGAACAGATCAATTGATAATAATAATGCTATAAGGGAGACCACAACTGAGGATTAAATAAATAAATTGAGACATCAATTGAGGATTTAAATAAAGGATTATTTGCAAAGTGAATTGTCATGGTGCCATGACAGTTCCCAATAATTGTAAGACAGGATAAACCACCTAAGAGTACAATATTTTATGGATATTTGTTTGTTTATAAATGTTTCTCTCTTCTTCTTAAAGGATCCATGGGTATGATTATGAAAGCCTTCTATGAATGCTAAAAAAATTCTGTTCAACATAACAAACATCTGCATTTTGGTCACAGGATGTTTATCATGCACAAACCCTGTATGAACAAATATTCTATTTAAAATGGCCATTTTTCTCCAGAATTTTTCCTGGAGGGTTGCCACATGAGATCGCTCGGCAATTTTGCTTCTATGGGAAAGAAACTATTGCACATCTTAATGAAGAAATGCTATATGAAGTTATATATTCCATGTTTCACTCCAGCTATGAGAAAATCACATAAATAAAATAAGAAAATTTAATACCTTATGACAATCATAGTTGTGTTTTGTTTTGTTTTTATGGCAAATAGAATAGAATAGAATTCTTTATTGGCCAAGTGTGATTGGACACACAAGGAATTTGCCTTGGTGCATACACTCTCAGTGTACATAAAAGAAAAGATACATTTGTCAAGGTACAACACTTAATGATAGTCATAGAGAACAAGTAAGCAATCAAATCATATTAGGAAACAGTCAATATAAATCTTAAGGAAACCAGCAACAAGGTTACAGTCATACAGTCATAAGTGGAAGGAGATGGGTGATAGGAACAGTGAGAAGATTAATAATAATGCAGACTTACCAGTTTGACAGCGATGAGGGAATTATTTGTTTACCAAAGTGATAGCATTCGGGAAAAAACTGTTCTTGTGTCTAGTGTCTAAATAGCTGCCCATCTCAAACCAGTGATTCTCAGTGGCAAACAATCATAAAAACAATAAAAAATACAAAAAAAGAAAATAGTTAATTGAATAAAACACATTTTAGATTAGGGGTGGGTATATCATGTAAAGATAGTCTTTTTAAGCTATCATATTAAAAATATTTTATTTTTTGTTAAATTGTAAGTACCAAAAAGTGAACTGGGATGAGTCCTAGGATTATTTTCAGAAATAAGCTCTGTTAACATGAAATAATTGAGGAAGGCTACATATTCATTTATTAGATATTTAGTTCACCTTTATTATTTCATAGGTAATTCAGATTGACAAACGAACATAATACTCCTTCCTCCTATTTTCCCCACAACAACCCTGTGGAGATGGGTTGGGCTATGAGTGCTCCACCCAAAATCACCCAGCTGGCTTTTATATTTAAGGTGGGACTTGAACTCACAGTCTCCTGTTTCTAAGCCAGCACTTTAACCATTATACCAAACTGGCACTTATTCTTAATAAAAGGAACTAAAAAAATATTAGAATTGTGTATGTATATCCCATCTCCAATGCTTGTACATTGTGTGGCCCTCTATATGTAGGTCACAAAATGACAGTCAAATTTGTGGCTGCAATTTATAATACAATGGTCAAATCTAACATATGTGCAATCATTTCAAAAGATGTGGAATTGGACAAGCCCAAATGACAGATATGTCCTTTCTGTGGAAATCTGACAACTTTCACTATACATCTGAGACACCGTAATGGGCATGGAATATTATAAGAGGGTTTTAAGAAGTCATCAGTGGGAGAGATGTGAAATGGCTAATCAGAGGATTATAATCATAGTTTTAAAATGCATTCATGACCACAAAATATGTGGTGTTAATTAGACAATGCGGATTACAGTGATCTAGGGCTGTAGTTGCAATACAAAAGTCCTATGTTAGTTGGTGTGTAGGATGCAAAATTGAAGCATATCACTGTTTTGTTTTTGATACCGATAGTAAGAAACCAGATATTTACAAACTGTGGATAAAGGAGTCATGGTTTTCAGCTTCTAGTATTAAAAAAAGAATTTGCTTTGGTAAATAAAACAATCTTATTTAGTTTTTGAGTTTGATAGATCTCACCTCCAAGTGCTTGATATTTTAAAAAATAGAAAAATAGTGAATTTCACATACGTTGTGAAAGTATATTCTTTTTTCTGAATCTCCTGAAAATCAACACAGTTGTTTTCCTCTGACATTAACCCAAAAGAAGGTATTTTCTTTCTGAAAGACATTTCAAAATATGTCTGACTTTTACAATAGAACTGCATATTGGAAAGGATTTTTTTCTTTAGTGATTTATGACGCATTTTAATTATGGTGATTGAATAGTTTGCATGAATGCATCTATCATTCAAGTACTTTAGATTTGTGCAAGATAATCTAGAAAATTATGATCTTTATGCAGATGAAATACAGTTGCACATATATTATTGTATGTTTTCCCCATATTTCTTTGAGTAAATGAGGTTTAATGAAAAGAAGCAGCAATAATGATGTACATAAATCTGTAGTTTACAGATATAAATTATAATTAGGTATAATCTTTCTGGGACTAATAAACTGCTGTCCCAAAATTAAAGAAAATGATGTTTATAATTAACAGTGGCAAAAATATTTAGAGTGAAAAGCATTAAGTAAAGCTATATTGGGATAGGATTGACTGTTTCTATTGGAGGAAAATTCTATAGAAGCAGCATTCCTTTCAGTCCTATGTTCTTTCTGCAAATAAACATAAAAATGTAAAGTTTTATTTATAGGGTAATATGAATATGCAGTTTAATTGTACAATCAGACAAGATTAACAAAGTCAATGCAAGCATGTTTAATATTTTTAAAAGTATAAAAATTGTGTCTGCCATTGTTATTACTGTTTTCTTTGCCATATCTTTAATAACCCTGAAGAGAGTAAAATGATTTTACAATGCAATAAACCCATCATCTCAGGAAGTTGGGCCAGTTCTCTCTTTGTCTTCTTAGAAATAGCACTGATGCCCCAAAAGTATTTCAGAATCATGAGGGCTAGAAATCCATACTTATCCATCACTTAGAGTCCCTGTTTCAAGGAGTATTTTCTGGAATTTGGAACAGGGCAGCTTTAAAAAGTATGTGGAGACTTCTGTTTGTCTAATGCTTTGAATTCAAACCTGCTTTATTCCCATTGGAGCACTTCGTTCTTTTTAGTTGATTGCTGGTTTTATATTTATATTTGTCATCATATAGACAGGGATATTTTAGTGTCCCAATACTATCCTGGAGTTAAAAAAATTCAATTAACCATAAATTGTGTTATGGGTAATATACAACTTTCAGATTTTCTTCATTTTAAGATTGTTTTATATTTCAAAAATTATATTTCTTCTTCTTCTGCTAATTATTATGTGGGCTTTCTCTTATTATTCAGGTGTAATGGCTTTGTTGAGACCACTCCTATTGGATGTGGTTCCAAATATTCAACAGACAGCTGCCTTGGCTCTTGGGAGACTTGCCAATTACAACGATGATCTAGCAGAAGCTGTAGTTAAAGGTGATATTCTTCCCCAGCTTGTGTATTCCTTGGCTGAACAAAATGTAAGGCATAAACACAGTCTTAAGTATTTTTTTTCTCTGTCAGAGTTAGACCTTCCGTCCTGATTAGCTTTTTAATCATTCTTTAGATGTATGTGTTCTCATTACTTACCACAGATAATTTCTCGATAGAAAGTATTTATTATAAATCATTTATTATTATTTAGTTAAATCATTTTGGAAGTCTACTTAATTACTAAAAGCATGTTATTTGTTATTTATTTGACTTATACTGGTATGAATGTTTTTGCTGTATTAATGAAATGATTAGAAATATTAGAATTAATTGGCTACAATAACTTGTAAACCATGTATAAAGCTTGCATTGTAACATATATAAGTAATATCTTATAAATTCTGAGTCTACAAGGCATGAGAACCTAAACAAGGCATTGAAATAAAGAATATAATGTGTCTATGTGTTACATACTGTACATATAATACATTCTTATTATGTACAGTAATCTAATAAATAATAACCTCTGCTCCTCTATACCATTCAGGTGCTCATAATTGAGTACCTGAATGGTACTCAACTACCTAGGGCTAACTTTGCCTTCTATTGCCATATTTGGGAAGTCTTCTGGCCACTTCTTTGTAAGTTGGCAGAAGGAAGGCATTAAGGGCCTCTGGTGAACAATTGTTTCTTCACGGGCTTTACCTCAAAGAAGGATATGAAAGAGCTATGGTTTTTTCTACTATGTGGTTCATGATCAATTCATCTAATCTCTTTCCATATCAACCATCTTGCCTTTCTTGACATACAACAGTGAAAAGCTGCTTGTTTTAGCTTTCTTTCTTTCTTTCTTTTTTCTTTCTTTCGCAGGGGAATACGTGCAGTCTATCATGCCAGGGGATAAAAATTATGGTATTTTTTTTTCCTAAGATAACTTCCACCTAGCCATCAGTTCATTCCTCAGATCTTCAGAAACCTTTTTTTACAACACTTGCAACACTCAGTATGTCCCCACAGCCAGCCAGCCAATATTACTTCCAACTAACAAATAGAGAAATGCAAACATTGGCATCTAGATAACATCCATTGTTTGGGCCTTGTTATTACTTTGTTGATCTCGTTTTCATGTTCAGGAAAATGGATCATTAAAAAAACCAAAACGGTGGTAGGTTGACTTCAGCAGAAAGAATTAAGCAGATGGCATGAAGTATGAGTACCTAACAATGGGAAATTGCCTGCCTTCCAGCTTCAGGATTAATTCTGCAAAATCTAGTTCCATATAGCAGAACTGCTAAAAAGTTTGATGATGAGACATGGGAGCCACTCCAAATCATGATTGCATTTGCTTGGGTAGAGAAGCATTGCTCCAAATACAATAACTTCTTTTTGGAATTATTTGAATGCTATGAATCCCGTTCCTGCTACTATTTTTGGTACTGTTTGGTTTTGGTTTTATAATAATCTAGGTGTTTGATTTTGAGTTTCCATCTCTGCATTTTCCTTTGTTTAAGAATTTTCATCCTTGTCCTAGGTTATTATAAAATTCTAAATTGCTGCCTTCAGTTTGATATTTATTTATTTATTTATTTATTATTTATTTATTATATTTATATGCCGCCCATCTCCCGAAGGACTCTGGGCGGCTCACAGTATTTAGATTAGTGATTCTGTAGAATGATATTAACTAAGACTGAAAACACAAATTTAAGAATTCATGTTAAGCCAACTGCTCCTGTTCTGGTGGAAACAGTATTTATATGAAAAAGATAGAATCTGGCAAAGGAGTGGAAATTATGAAAGAATTAGGACTGGTTTGCATTCGTGCCATTGGTTCTGAAGCATCTTAAGTCACTATTTGTGTATTTTATTTTATACTTTAAATATTTTGAATAATAACAGATATGATCTATTACGAATTTAGCTTCTTGTGCACCAGTGAAATGAATAGAGACCACATAAGCTAACATTTCAGATTTCACTCATTGATATTTCAAAAAAATATGACCTCCTGATTAAAACATAATTATCTGGAAGTAAGAATTTGCATGCTTTTTGTACACATATAAACACATTATTATTGCTCTGTAATTATTGTTCTTTCAGCAGAAATCAAATATAACAAAATTACAAATATTGTATTATTCTGCTTTTAAGCCCCAGTTCTTAAACCACTCTTTGAAGATTTTTCTATTATTGTTTGAAATTTAGATGCTGTTTAGATCAAATTTATGTCATGAACAAATGCCATTTTCTAGTTTCATCTTAACTGTTAATTGGATTATAATTTTTCCAAGACTGATACCTCTCAGTTGTGCAGTATTGAATTTCACCTGCATAATTTTCAGTCAGAATAATTTTTGGATTTGTTGACTGAAAGTTAGAAGACTTGAAGATTATTACATTTGAGAGCAACTAGATCTGGAAAGACTAGCCAAGTGAAGTCATCGTTATCTTTATCTTTTTGGTATATATGCATTTTGGTGATACAGCATTTTTAATCTACCATGTACCATCTACCATTCTAAAGCAGAGATAGCTAAGCATATTTTTTTGATTCACTTATTTGTCCACTGGCCTATCCTTTTGCATGGTGAAGCTGATGTCCCCCCCTCCCCCCACACACATATACAGTTGCAAAAGTTAAGTAGCCTTAGTCAAATTATATATTTTAGTAGAACTTTAAATGAACAGAAGTTGGTACAAAGTTAAACACCTCATCTTTCTGAAAATTCAAATGCATATTAACTATATGAGCTTCAGAATAAGAAAAAGTGCATATACTATGGCAGATGTAGAAGTTTGAATACACTTTCACTTACTCACTGCAACTACTATGTTGGCAAACAAAGCAGCTAATTTTTTCCTTATAATCAGCTGGGAATTTTTCTATTCTTGCTTTGTAATGTTTCCTTGCAGCATTCTTCTAGCTAGAAATCCTCCAACACATGAAAGGCAGACCTGTGATAATCTATGCTTTACTTCACATACTATAAATCCATCAGAAATTACTAAGGAAAATGTGATATGATCAAAGAAGATTCTCCTTGGATAAATTAATTGCAATGGTTAAACTATCGGCACATAAAAGCCAAGAGTGAAGGATGGGAAAAGTTTTACTTGGCTCTTACGGGAAACTTGATGATGTCCATCCATCACTTTTGAACACAAAAGTTGAAAAGATTCATTAAGACCATTGAACCAGTCCTTGTTCTATGCAGAATTCCAAATTAAAACAAACACAACAAATTACTTTTTATTGATGCAGTGACTGAGAGTCCTCTCTGGATGATTGATTCCACTTTTCAACTCTTCTTACTATTAGGAAGTTTTTCCTAACATTTAACCGGATACTTTGTTTCCTCTGACTGAAGTGCATTATTTAAAATCATGAATTATTGGATGCATGATTCACTATTTAGAGAATAGGAATTGGTCTTTTGGCTATTATCCCTCCAGATTTATTTTCATACAACACCAATTCCTACAATTTTTCTTTGGAGGACATCTCATTACCTTGATTGTGGTTGTTCCATTCTCTGAACTCAGATATAAATGCTGCAGGAGTAAGATTTCATTCCTAGTCTTCATAATTTCCTCCTATATTATCACAAAGTATACCTGCTCTTTTAAGAATACATATTGAAGGAAAAAGATCTTATAACCTTAATATCTAATGTAAACAAGATGAAATACTTCTCTTTACAATTTTAGTTTGTGTATACCAGATAACGTAGACACTGATTCATGTATTAGTAACTTCATGTGTTGAATATTGTATCACTGGGTTATATTGAATGTGGATCTGTCCTTTTGTACAGAAGCTAATGTTTATGTAAAGTGTAGTGGCAAAATTATTCTGTAGTACAATATGTATAATACCAGTTTTGAAATAATTTCACTGGCAATTTGCTGCCAAAGGTTTAAGGCTTTGTTATTATTCTATAAAAAATATCTTTGGATCAGGATTCCTGAGAGAGTGTCATTATTTCATGGACATCTGCTTGATCATCACAAATATCAGAGGCCTTCCTGATTACATCTGTTCTATAGATGCTTTTTATATAGAAAGCCTTTTGTTATTGTTGTTGTGATTCATTCACTGGAACACCCTCCCTTTCAGCAAAAAACCCTCTGTTGACTTTGCTGCTGTTTAGGCACATTATACAAAACATTTTTACTTAGTTTGACAGTGAAAAATCAAAGGGTGATTTTTATATTTGAATTGGATTTTTATATTTTTTAAGCTTACATTGTTTTCATCTCAAATGTATTTTTAATTTTATACACCCTGGGGAAGCATTGCATAACAGGTGGCATATAATAGGTTAAATTTATTTATTTATTTATTTATTTTTCAAATTTGGATACTGCCCTTCTTACATAGAGATTTAGTTGATTTATTTATTTTCAGTCACAAAACTCACTGGTTAAATAATTGCAATTTATAATAATCTTTTCTATACTTCTGTAGCGTTTTTATAAGAAAGCAGCTGCATTTGTATTACGTGCAGTTGGAAAGCATTCTCCTCAGCTTGCCCAGGCAATAGTGGATTGTGGAGCTCTGGATACACTGGTAATTTGCTTAGAAGATTTTGATCCTGGGGTGAAGGAAGCTGCATCCTGGGCCCTTGGTTATATAGCAAGACATAATTCAGGTAAGAGACTTCTTAACATTCTGGGATGCGTCAAGTATGAAACCCAACATAGAAAATAGATGCTGTCTTGCCGCCTATATGAGTAAATAGACATGGATAGCATGTATCAGATTTAAGAAAAGCAAATGGAACATAATGACCGTGTAGGAAGATGTGCTTGGTTCAAATTTAGCCTCTTTCTAAAAAGGAGAATAATGCTGCGAGTTTTACAATATTGTTGTAAAAACTGTTAGAAAAATATATATATTGAAAAAGTGGCATGAAATAATGTTGGATTACTGGTAAAATTAAAAAATATGCAGTTGAAATTCCACCCTTTCTTCTGATCCTCTTCTTTGTAATGTTCATACATTTTACTTTCTGTAAACAAAGACATAAGAATGAGAATGGAATTGCCTCTCCTCTTTGTAATTCTAGCATCAATATAAATGCTAATTAGGATTATAATTTCTTGACCAGTATTGCTGTAATGTAGACATTAAAATAACTGGTTGATTTTTAAGCGAGGAGTAACTCTGTATTTTTATTCTGCATTTCAGATTACAGATTCTCTACAGCACAACTTCTAACAGTACCAAATATTCTTAAGGAAAGCATTGCCAGGAGATTTAGATTAGCCTATTTAATACTTCTATTTTTCTTATTAAGTATACTTACGCACTTAGAAACCAGGAAGGGTAGTGTAATTTGGGAAAAAGGGATACATTTTAAATAATACTTTTCAGCTCTTCTATATTATTAATGACAAGCTTTTATTTGTAAAAAAATATTTAAACAAACTAGCAACAAATCAATGAATTTCTTTTTGTAAAAAAAGAGGGGGATTTATTTAGGACAAAGAAAATACTGGTTTACAAAACCACCAAAGAGATATGGAATAGATTTCTAACTTGTACATCATTCTGGTTTATAAATGGCAAAGACTGGAAGACAGAGTAAATACTTGTTACAATGAATTTGTAAATTACCAGAACATGCTTCTAGAGAGCAATGTTTCTTCTCCCATCATGAAGCAATTGTAGATTCAGACACGCAGAGAACCTGTGACCATGGAAACAGTAATACAAAGTGCACAAAATTGACCATACAGCAGATCAGGGGAATAGTTCCTCTCCCTATCACAATAGTCCTTGATTTTGAATTATATCAAAAGAGGCATTGCAAATCACTAAACATTTCCTTGAAGTGTCCCAATTAACAATGGACAGTTAGTGTGCAGATGACACAGGTAACTAATAAAAAAGCTAACTGAAAGCTAATCAGCACACCTACCAGCATTGTTAACTTCTTAGGGAATAAGGCACATCTTAAAGTTCAAAGGAAGACAGTCACCATGGGGGTTAAATAGTTTCCATATACATCTGGATTCTAGGCCAACTGAGTAATTCCTAACTCCTTGACCTATCTGATCTTGATTTAGCAGGCAATATGGAAACTGAATTGAAGTTGGCCATATAAATAAAACAAGGTAGGATACATTAACAAAATGTTACAGAGTGTTCCCAATCTCTAATCAAGGCTATAAATCCTCCTGGAACAAAAGTCACAATAGGTGATTCAGAGATTGAAGATGGGCAAATTAATGTTGGGGAAGAAAAAAAAATGCCGATTTCTTATTCCCACCACTTTGAAGCTTTTAATGTTCTTTTACATGAATTTTAATGTCTAACGACTTATAATATATTAAAATGATGATGAATGGGTGAAATTAAGATTTTTGAGTTATAAAATATTTTTAAAGATATGTTAGATTTATTCTAGTATTTATGCTTTTTTATTTGCTATTATTTTGGAAATCATTTGAATTTTGTTGATTTGCTATTGCAGAATCTAGGGACTATAAAAACAAACTCAGTTTGAGAAACCACTTTACTATGCAGTCTTATCCAATCATATGTTCTGATATCAGAAGACTTAAAATGCTGGTGGATGAGGTTGTCATTCCTTATTTTAAGTATTACAAAGCAGAAAGTGGAATTCTAGCGAATGAAAAAGGAAAAGTTCCTTTCTTATTTTTCTTCCATATAAACATTTCTGTATAGGAAGGCTAATTTTAAACCACTTATGGCAAATATATCTTAAGTGTAACATCTTTCTAGGATTCTTTACTGTAAAATGTTAACTCTATGGTATGCCAATTTTCCTTTTCCCTCCTTAAAACTTCAGTGACTTTATTTTATGTTTCTCCGTACACACATTTTGTATCTCCCTAATGGTTACTGTTCTTGAAAGCTATTTGATTTCTGTCTTTTGATATTTGATGGTGGGGGGAGGTTTGCTCTCTTACTGTAGCAATAAAAATAGCTCTCCATATCAAATTAGCTTAGTACATAAATTGACAGTCATAATATTGAATGATTCTACATTTCAAAATCCATATGCATTTGGTACCCCAATGTTAGAGGAAATGGTAGAAACTAATTTTTAATATATGTGTTTCTAGCACTTCACCTTGCACAGATTTTCCATCTGCTCCTTTTATTTAAAATTGTTTTTTATGTGGAAGCCTTCTGTTCCTTTCCTCCAATCAAGAATTAATTCCCACTGCTGGATTCTTTTTCCCTCTTTTAAAGGTAAAAAGCAAAATAATCTTTTGCTTGCCAACCAGATTGAGATGATAGGGAGCAGGAAAAGAAGAACTGTTTCTGCAGTATGATAAGCAGTGTATGAATAAACACTATAGTCTTTTTTTTAAATGAGAAATGAACATTTATATTAGTTATTTTGGCAATTTCATGAGATTGCTGTATAGATTTGAGAAAGTAAAAGAAACTTTTAGTCTCATCATGTTTTTTAAACCTTTGATTCCTCATTGTAGTTAGAAATCATGTTAATCATATTTTTATTCAAAAGCCAACTTGAATACATGGAAAGAGGAGATCTAAAGAACTCTTACAATGTTACTATAAGTTTTTTAAAAAAACAGAACAACAATTAATCTCTCTGAAGTTCCTAAAGCAAATTCTATGGCCAATTAGTTTATGATCTTTTAGATTAAAAAAAAGATTATTCAACCTCTTTATAGTAGTACAGTCATTTTACAGTTTAAAATATGAGATTAGTTGCTAAGAACTTGTGAGGGGAAGCTTTTATTAAAATGGTTTTACTTTTTTGCTGAAATTTCTTTCAGCCTATTTGGATAGGATAGGATATTTCAGTATTAACTTTTAAGATGGATAATAAAAGGAATTTTGGATATATTTCCTTTTAATGAGGCTTATACATTAAATAAATTATGTGCCTATTGCTATATCAGGTGTATTACCAAGGGGAAATACTTTACAAACACACACCTTCAATACACAAACAGCTTTTATGACAAATAACATAGTATTTAGATATGTGACAGAGTTTCATATTGAGAATAACGTAGGGTGAAGTTGTAAATGGAGCAGAGATTTAGATCATGACAAAAATATATTACAACATAACAATATTTATAAATATAATATCAACATTTGCATTTCAATTATATAAGTTGAGCAAATTTTATCATAGGTAAAAAGTTTTTTTTATCTCATCACACTGTATGAAAATTAATAAATATATACAATATAGTAAATGAGTAAATAGGTAAATGGAGAATCACTTTGTGGGCATTACACCCCCACCTTAAGAAAATTCTGCAGAAAGCTTTGATTGATGAACTGTAAATGCAAAATCAAAGTTGGACCCTTGAATTACGAGAGCTATTTGTTGCCATGGCAATGCAAGGCAGGTTAAATGTTAAAGATAAGAGACTATGTGCATAACAAGGGGAAGACCTAACAAAACCTTATTTAAGAACCTATAATAGCCCATTTGAAATTAATTTGTGCTCATTTTTCATCATCTTCTGCAAAAATAGCACATGCCCTAATTCTTGTGTTTGCTATCCAGTAACTTTTTTACTTTACTACTGAATTTTAATGATAAATATGTTGGAAGAAGGATAATGAATATTTAGTATAATAGAGTCTGTATCAATTATTTTGGATTTTTATGTTGAGATACAATTAACTGGCCCTGGTGGCTTAATGTATCTGTCTATAGCAGTGATTTAATGTAGGAAAAGACCTAGTTTATTGATAAAAAGATACTATTAAAATGTTCCTTGGTGTTCAAAATTAGCAAGTTAGGTCTTTGAATGAATGGTGATAATGTCACTTTTAATGAAATTAAAAATCAGTGTAATTTAGGCCTGTTATTTTCTATTTCTTGTATAAAAAGGGCAAAGAATCTGTAGTCTAAATCAGATTTGTGGGAGAAGGAGATACATTTAGGTATTTTGGCTTTTCTTTGTTATTGTTGCTTATTTTTTTAAAATGCACTCGTGTGCACATATACAGGGTAGCAAGCCATTTCAGTTTAATGTACCTCAAATGTCTACACGTAAATGGAGGTCCTTCTATTGACCTGTATTATTTTCAGCTGAGGACTGGTCCACAAGGCTTATGAAACTTGAAGGGCTGATTTGAAATGCAGATGTCCAGAGACTAGAGTCCACCCTCCCTTCTCTCTCTCTCTCTCTCTCCTGCTGTATCTGTCAAGGTGAAAAATGGCTTGTACAAGGGTCAGTCACCCATATTCGCTTAATTACTTTCATTGGACCAACAGAACTGTCACAGGCTGTGGTGGATGCTGGAGCTATTCCTCTCTTAGTCCTATGTATCCAAGAGCCAGAGATTGCTTTGAGAAGGATTGCTGCTTCAGCACTAAGTGATGTTTCAAAGCATTCTCCAGAGTTAGCGCAGACTGTCGTGGATGCTGGGGCCATTGCTCACTTGGCACAGATGATCCTCAACCCTGATGCCAAATTAAAGGTACTTCTCAACTAATTTTCCTCTTTTCCAACTGAGAATGTGATTCTATATCGGAGAAACTGTATTAATCCTCAATGAACTTTTTTCAAAAATATGCAATGCTAAATTGTAGTGGTAACAAAGGGGAGATCTGATTGGTTGATGTGATTGTTATAGTATTTATGGGATAATAGTAGCTGGTGGATAAGAAACAGGGCATTTAACATGGTGATTATTTGGATTCTAAGCAATGAGAGACAGATTTGTAGCAGTTATCTTCAAGAGCTTTTCTCAATTCTACAAAATTTGTTCTAATGAATTCAGTATATGTAATTTACCATTTTTTGTGCTTTTAAAATTATAATGCTATACGCTACAATATTTTGTTTTGGAAACTCAGTTTATTTCAGTGACATTCACCTTTGAATAAATCAGGTAAGTGTCATACAGTAGGTACAAGCCTCTAGATTTTTATTAATATGCTCTGGGGGGGACCTTTGGCTTATAGAAAATCATGCACAATAACATTGATTAATATCCAAAATTACATAAATTCTCTTTGCCCTGTGTATACCAGTAGTTTTCTTTTTTGGGGGGGGCTGTTAATATTCACTGGGGTTTTTTCCACAAAAAGCTACAGGTTTATAAAATATTTATTTCAAGCATTGTAAGCTAGCTGGGAACAGTTGATGAATAGCTGTATGGTCTGTCCTAATAAAAAGAAACAATGTTTTAATGTGTATGGATTTTAAAAGAAAGCAATAAATAGCACGTATTGGTTTTTGTTTTGAATTGCTAGAAAACTAACTGATTATAGTTAGTTTATTTCTTTAAAAGAATTATGTAGCTGTCCATTTATGTTCTATAAAAATGTTAAAACCCATAAAACTAGTTAAAAATAGGTTCACTTAATTAAGAAAAGTTTTCTTCCAGGTGAATATATATATATTCCCTATTGGAAATTAGGTTTTTATTTTTGTCATTTTTTTTGTTTTGAAATTTTGAAGGACTCATGCCTTCACAGTTTAGAAGGGAGTTTTCTGCCTCCTTTTGGTTGCTTTTTTTGTATAACCCAATAACCATTTGTAAAACACTCATTCCTGTTTACCAGCGTCAGGTGCTGTCAGCTCTTAGCCAGATAGCAAAGCACTCTGTGGATCTAGCAGAAATGGTGGTTGAAGCAGAAATTTTTCCTGTTGTACTCACGTGCCTGAAGGATTCTGATGAATATGTCAAGAAAAATGCTGCAACTCTAATTAGAGAGATAGCAAGACATACTCCTGAGGTAAACCATGTGAATATAAACAACAAGGTCATGATGTTTGTATGTAAGTGAATATGTTTAAATGTGTATGTGGGCATGCCCATGCGTATACAAGCACACATCTACAAATGACAGATATAGATATGCACAAGATCTTCAGTATTATTCTATAATTATGCAAAGCCTCTTATTGTTTTTGGTATAAATAAAAAAGAAATGTTTGTTGCTGTTTTGGGGCATGCATAGAATACAAATATGTAAAAAAAAAATCAAAAATGGCAAGTTCAGCTTTTTTATTGGTGGATATTAATTAATATGTCAGATATATTTAATGGTTCAGCCATATGGGATGATCTATATAAAGTAATAATGAAGTATAAAGCATCCCTAGGCTGCAATTCAGAGTACAGTGAACAAAATGAGGAGATTTCTTTATATTTAACAGGATGTGTGGTTCTGCTAGGTGGATTTCTCTTGACCAGCACAAAAACAATGAATTTTTAAAAGGAATTACCTTAGCAAGACGATGATTGTTGGGTTGTCTTGAAAATGCCTCCTGTGATCTGAATAGGAAATCTTTAATGACAATACTGCTGAGCAGATCCAAATGGGGGATCACCTATGGATTGTGAGGATTGGCAGTGTAGGAAGTAGTAGAAAGAAGAAAGATTGACAAAGAAGACATCATTAGAGGAGGTTCATCCATTTTCACAAAATGTACCTTAACAAATTAGACATTCCCTAACTATTTCTTGCCAACTTTGAAATAACTGGTTTCCTGGTATCAGTAAATCAGGAGAAGATACTTTGCCCTACACACCTTTAATAGTTTGTGAGGCACAGCTTCCTAGGAGTTAGGCACCACAAGAAATAACCAACTCAGCCCAAGGGCTTATATTGGGTTAAAAGAATGTATTGGGGAGTATAAATTCTCCCCTCTCCCTTCGGGTGATTCGGGGACACTTAACAACTCACCAGGATCTCATTATTAGGAGCTTTTTATTAATTTAAGCCACAAAATCTTAAAAACCAAAATTCAATATCCTCATTATTTCAGGTGCTTCAGGGCTTGAGGGAAAGGTCCTCTACCCCTTGCTGCCCCATGCTTTGGAGGAGATATTGCGAGTCGAGTCGAATGGGAATGAAAGGCGAAGGAGGTGGAAAGATTTGGGGGAATCGCCACTGCAGTCTAAATTTCCTTTGTGCCCCAGAGCCCGGACTCTGCAGGAGTCCTCGCTGTGCATCTAAAAGCCTTGGCATTTGAAACTCTGGTGGGTGGGGGGAAGGGGCCAGCCGAACTGCAGTCTCGCCGGTTCTGGCCATGGGCTTCTATGCCAGACTTTTTCACTCTCCCCGGCCCTCTGCTGGGAGGCACTATTTTGATCTTGAGGGAATCCTGTTGATAACTTGCTTGTCAAAGGATCGCCTCACCCACTCGGCAGGCATCTTAAAGCCAGTTAGCTAGTGAAACCTCTGTCAAGCACAGCATTGCCCAGCTCTGCAGTGACTTGCTTTCCAGATGTTATTGGAAAGTGGAGAAGCATCACTACAAAGACAGCTAATTAGTAGGAATTATTAAATATTCAGACCATAATATAGCCCTCAAAATGTAGCCAGAATATTTCTTTGGCTGGTTGATGTTTAGCCTAGAAAATAGTCATTATTTTTAAACGTCCAATAAATCATTCCAATAATATATATTTACTAGGATAGCTATAAAAAAATAAGAACAGGCAAAGTGACACTGATCAAATTGTACTAAAAGGCTTTTAGTACAAGGCTTGAGGATTTTTTAAAAACAAAGTTTAATGCCAAAACCACCTTGACAGACCACAAGCAATGCGTCTTGAGACCAGCATCTGGCACAGTTGGATATATTCTAGAACATTCCTTATTGCTGATGATGCTCCATGTTGTTTAAACAAATTAACACACTCTGAAGAAAATTGCTTGATATTTGGATGCAGCTGCCTTTTTTATTTTCACCAAATGCCTTGAATCCCATTCCTTAAATGGTATTCTACGTAAGAGTGTTGGGCTATGCATCATTGCCCACTTCTGCTTCTTCTTTTGTGGTGATCCTGCATATTCTATACTAATAAACTTGCCCTAGGGTGAGGGGACAAGAGAATGGCTTCCTTAGAGAGAGAAGTCTAAACTACAGCCTTATCCTCAAGAAGGCCTTTTCCTATGACATCTTGTAATCCAGAGGCAGGCCACTGATGAGTCTTTAGTTTACAGATTGGCATGCTTAGAGATGCATACTGGTACTAGCACTAGAAAATGATGCCTATATAAATATATTCTTAGAGCATTAACATGCAATGTTGAATGCTACATATATTTCCAAAAATAGAGCAGAGATGCTTTCCTCCATGCTATGTGTACACAATAGGATTTGTGCAATATCATATTAAGCATTTTATACAAAATTTCAGTATGAAAGCTATGTTTTAATGAGTTTTATTTCTTGGCTTTAGGGAATGATTGCTGGAAGCATGTTAGTTATCTAAAACCTTTGATTGTTTCTAGCTTTTTTCAGATATACCTCAATTAAATCCTGATCTATCAATTCTTGGCCCAAATAGTTTCAGAAAACTTTACCATTCAACTGCACTAGTTTGCTTCGTCTCTGTGGTCAAAATGCTGGATTTAATTGGTTTTTCCATTGTAACTTCCTTTATGGCATGAGACAACTTTCCTCTGTCTCTGCAATGCTGTACTTTCTCTGGAGTTGATGAAAGTGCAGGCCATAGTAAGTTTCTTAGACTTGAAAATGACAGAAGACATTTAGTTGACTCTTAGTTGAAACCAGTCATTTGTTTGCACAGAATTGATATGTTCCACTTCTTAGTAGTGCTTATTTATTTTCATTTATTTAAATTATACCTCTCATTCCATCTCACCAGAACAAACAAGATGGTTAGCAGCATTCCAAATGATAAAAAAGAGGACATAATTAAAATAAACTAAATATTAAACCCTTGAAGGCATATTAAGTAGATAATGGTATGCATTACATTCTTTTTTCTAATTTGTGTGTCTCATTGAACATTTATTCAACATGTAATAGTTTAGGGAAAAAACCAGGTAATGATATAGTTTGGTAGTCATGTGAAATGATAGCATCTCCTGACTGTATTTGTTTTCAGCTTTCACAACTTATCGTAAATGCTGGAGGAGTAGCTGCCATCATTGACTGCATTGGTAGCTGCAAAGGAAATGTTAGACTCCCAGGTATTATGATGTTGGGTTATGTAGCTGCTCACTCGGAAAACCTGGCCATGGCAGTGATTATCTCTAAGGTTAGTTTCTGGGCCTTCCATTGGTATAATCAAAGTCCTGTTTATAGAAGTTGGCTCGAGTGTATATGATTATTTTTACAGGTCAGGGACAAAACATTAGCCAAAGGCAGAGAATAAATATGTTCCTTGGGCCAATTGCTCAGTCTGTCCTGTCTTAAAGGGTTGCCTTGAAAATAAATAGGAAAGGCAAAGGAAGTTATTTTCTGTTGAAGGGAAGGTAGGCCATAAATAGTAAACATTAAATATATTTTTTGTATAACCACTTGCTTTTATAAGCTAATAAATATGGTAATACACATAACTTGCTGTACAAATACTGACAAAAGTGTGTGTTGTTTAGTTAAGTGAACTCTGAAATGTTGGATTTATCATGTATTGTTTGCTTATAAGCTGTCTTATCTTTAAAATATTTCTGTATGAAAATAGTTATCTGTATATAAAACACACACACATGCACCCAGAGTTTTGATCTCATTATCTGAGTCACTACGGTATTGACATAATAGTACATCCCAGGTACATTTAAGCATATGTATCTATATCCCATTGATTAATAGCACTATGAATCACACATGTATTTCTCACAGTGACTCTGAAATCAAAGGTTCATTTAAGCAACAATATATTATGTTTAGTTTATCAATAGTCTGTCATTTTTCTTTAAAACATTCCTCATACATATCCAGAGATGTTCAGTGAACAGAGATTATGAAGGAAACAGTATGTAAATTGCTTGTGTGTATCTTATTCAAGGTAGCTTTTTAAATTACCAAAACAAAAATACCAATTATTTTATAAAATTGTACAATCACCTCAGTTAGATGCCTTATTTCTTGTTCTTGAAATGCAGGGAAATAGCAGAATTTTGGGCCTGGTTCATTTTAAAAATGATGATGGATTAAGTTTGCTATCTGATAAGAGTTTTTGCATTTTCATGAGATGCTAATTAACTTGTGTTTTCCAAATAAAGACAACCAATAGTTTATTAAAATAAATATTTGATGTCTAGCTTTAATTGCCTTTAAAATGAGAATATATACATTGTTATCTTCTGTTGCATTGGAGTGTGAGTTTTTTTCTATTGTGATATTTTTTAGATATAGATTCAGTAGTAAAAAAACCCAAACCTAGTCCATCTGAAAAACAGAACATGATCTTCTGAAACCTTCTTGAATGTATAAGTCATAAAATAGGCTCTAAAAAACTTAAACTTCATTTGATTTTTCTACGTTTGTTTATTTGAGCTGGGCAGACATTTAAATGAGGTTTGTATGTGAGGTTTTTTTTTTAGCTTCTAGCTTCTCAATAGTGCTAATACGGAATTTAAATATTTTGTGTGCATTACAGATATAGATAATACTGTTTCTCTCTCTTAATTCATAAAATGATTATTAGTGGATTTAAAATGCATTAATTTATGAGTATGTGTGTAGGCACAAAGTATTGTAATTATAAAATTGGCAGGACTGTAAGACAATCTGACTTGATGAAAGTTCCAGTCTATTCCGTAAGGGTCAGTGTGCACATGAATAATAACTTATTAGTGATATTTAAAATGTATTGTGTGCAGTGAACAAAAGGGAAAATAGAGAACCAAATATATAATATATTCCTATATGATGGAAGAAAAAGCAAATGGGAGAAAATTTGCAACTATCACATATATTAATTGTGCATCCTTACATGCCTTTCATTGAGACTCAAGACAGCACCATATTGAAATGAATGGAAGATGAAGCTTGGTTGCCTTCCAGAAAACCTGGGAAGGAAACCTGAAACTTTGGACTTTCAGCCCTGATAAAAAGGCTGGCATTATTTTTCCCTTGAGTGTCATTTGTGGCATCTGCTCCCTGAAACATTTTTGAAAACAATAAAAGTGTCAGCTCTTAATGTTCATTACTCAATAAGCTAGCATATTTAATATTTTAGTGAAGCTTACATTTGTAGTGTTCAGTAATGATAAGATTGCATTAACTGATCCTAAATAACAACCTAACACAGTC
This sequence comes from Grayia smithii, assembly GCA_032468115.1. Classification (NCBI taxonomy): domain Eukaryota; kingdom Metazoa; phylum Chordata; class Lepidosauria; order Squamata; family Grayiidae; genus Grayia; species Grayia smithii. The sequence continues at coordinate 67,508 of JANHFM010010569.1, read as the reverse complement.
AAAAAATGATTTATTGAAGCATCTGTAAAAATTATCATACTAGAAGGTAATGAAAAATTGATGGAACACAGAGTTGAAACAATCAAAAGGTTAAAATATTATGGGATTTCCAAAGACAGACTATAGTCGCAGTTCATAACACTCCGGATAAAACTGTGGTTGCAAAGAAGAAAGTGTGGATAATTAATGTGGCAATACCAGGGGATAGTAAAAGATAAGATAGCAGTTGTGGCCAGTAAGACTGCGGGTTGTGCGCCAGTTACGCCCTTTCCTGGACCAACAATCCCTACTCACAGTCACCCATGCCCTAGTCACTTCTTGTCTTGACTATTGCAACATGCTCTACATGGGGCTACCCTTGAATAGCACCCGGAAGTTCCAGTTGGTGCAAAATGCAGTGGTCTTCATGGTTTTGTGCAGACCCCAGTGTGCACATGTATCACATCTCCTGTGGGAGCTGCCTTGGTTGCCGATTTGCTTCCAAGTGCAATTCAAGGTTCTGGTTGTCACCTTTAAACTCCTTTGTGGGTTGGCACCAGGTTATCTGAGGGACTATCTCTTGCCAGACACATTTACCCAATGGGGAGCGGGGAGGCAGGGAATGTTGCGGGTCCCATACCCAAGGGAGATACACCTGGTGGGACCCAGAAGAAGGGCCTTCTCTGTGGTAGCTCCCTCTCTCTGGAGCATAATTCCCCCAGAGATTAGAATGGCCCCCATTCTAATAGTCTTTCAGAAGGTGCTGAAAACTTAGTTCTGCCAGTGGGCCTGGGGAACCCAGAGTAAGATGGAGCCCATTAAATGGCTCACAATGGCTCGTGTGATCTGCTGTCGCC
>JANHFM010010569.1:15514-25787 GCA_032468115.1 Grayia smithii | reverse complement strand
TCGGCTGCGCGCACAGCAAACGCGTGGAGGGGAGGGCTGGAGAGCATATAGACCTTTCGCAACCTGTAAAGGAGGATCGGTGGTGGTGGGTGGGGTGGGTGGGATGAAAACAGTTGTGCAAAGGCGTGTGTGACAGAGGTTTACCCTCTGTCTACGCATCCACCCCCGCCTCTCCGTTTCTCCCGAATCTTATTGGATCCTCCCCCGTTCCCAGCTTCCTAAAGCACCTCCGCCGCTATATCTGTATTAGGATGAGTCCAGCCTCCTCGCCTAGTTCTCTCCGCGTGTCACCTTGTCTCCGGGACCAAAGTCTCTTTCGGGTGTTAAGTTTTCTTCCTTCCTTTCTCTCTTTTCCCCCTTTTTTCCGGAATGGTCCGAGCTTTCGACTTCGCCAGTTTCCTCAAGTGAATCTTTAGATCGTCCACCTGCTTTGCTTTAAGAGGGATCGTCCACGCATATCTGCGAGATCGCTTTCCCTGCTTCCCCCCCCCTCTCCTGGCATCGGCTTGATCCCCTTTATATTACTTCTTATTATTATTATCATTCCTACCACTATTGTTATTACTCGTACGATTTCCTTCCCCTCTTTCGGAAGGTTTCGCGGGCTCTTTATCTTTCGTCGCTGGAGCGCGCACGCGCCTGAGCGCGCACACGGGCAAAGACACATATGTAAAAGCGCGGTTTGTCAAAGCTGGGGCTCTCGGCCGTTGAGGAATCGCTGGAGGGTGGCGGCTACCGTCCCGCCGGGGCCCCCAAGCGCTTTAGCCTACCTACGTCTTTCAGATCTCACCCATCGGAAAGCTTCTGCAAAAGCTTTGGAACTATCATGGGATATTCGCTCGCCTCGTGGAACCTTTTTATTCCGGGACATCTCGCCTCTTGAAATTCCGCCCGGTGAGTACCTTACCCTGGTCCTGACATAGCGGCTTCCAGCTCTTTTGGGTGTTAGAACAGAGGGTGATGTGATAGAACAGCTTGTCCCACCCCCCAACCTGGTTCCCTGAGCACGTTAGACTACCATTCCCATAATCCAGATTTTGAGACTAAGGAAAAAGTCGACCACCGAGCAAAGGTGTTTGCTCGCCCGTTTGGCCAGCACTTCCCACTCCTCCCTTTCAGAGAAAGGGCGATCAAGCAAAAAATATCCCTATTTGGGGATATATATATATATATATATATATATATATATATATATATATGGGGTGAAACTTGGGGGGATATTTGCAACCCCAAATACCCCCCCTTACGTAGAATACCTGTGTTTGCACTGAAGAACATTTCCCTGTATTAACCTTTTCCTCGCCCATCCATATTCAATTGGCAGCGTTTGGTTTAAAATGTGAGCGCGCGGGGATGCGGTGGAGAGAGAATCAACTTTGTTCTGTAACTTAGCTTACTCCGAGCTTCTAGTGCCTCCTCTTTCTCCCACCACAACACATACATAGGTTATAATAAACCACCACACGGCAATTGTAAGCTCGGGCTGTCGAATGCTTCTTGACATCGGAGGAGCTCTCGCAACATGCTTGTCGTTCGGCGCGCCGATGTGGCTCCTGTTAGGGGTCGGGCGAAATTTCGGGGTTGAAGGGCCTGGCAAGGGGTGGGGGGGGATCTCAAAGGTGTGGTACCTCTTGTCTTTGCGGCGACGTCGCCCTAAATCAGTCCTCTGATCAGATCTGAAATGGGCAGAAGACGCTCTGTCTGGTGGAGACTTAAGACACCCTTAAAGTCCTAGAAGGAACCCGAAAGAGGGAGCAAAGAAGGGACGCGTTCTCTTTTCCGTCGTCCCAAAGCTTCGCGAGGGTTAACTTAGAACAACAGCCTTCCCATCCCAACCTGGTCCCCTGCACACGTTAGACTACCATTCCCATAATCCCCAGCCAGAGTTTGAGACCATAAGCAATGCTGGTTAGGGTTTTTTTTTTTTGTTCCTAAGGGGATCTTGAAGGTCTTGAAGGTGATGGCTTGAGAAGACAGCAGAGAACATGCTTGATAGAAGTATACACATTTAAGGGTGTGCAGGCACATATAGTTTACAGTTGTAGTAGCCAATTAAAAGGCCTTTTTAAGACCAGTAACAGATTTGGAAAATCACTCTTCTGACAAAGAGCTGCTGTAAATGGTCAGTCTTCCCAATGCATGGCTTTACTGGGTCCATATTTTACTTTAGGTGACCGCCTGAAAGTTGGCACATGGCAAGCTGGTGAGCAATTTCATTTCTGCTAGTAGTAGGCCTGGGGTCTTAGTAAATCTCCAACCTTCTCCCAGATCATACTAACCTACTGGTAAGGCTGTTGCTAAAAAAATGTCAGCAAAGCACTTCCAAGAGCATTTTGGAAATGCCAGGGAGACAGAGTTACTGTGAGTTCTTGACTAAGGGGGAAATTGCCGAGGTCATTGCCAGTGGCAGGTGACATGGGTTCCCCTTCCTGGGGTCTTGCCTTTTAATCTGAAATTCATGATCATACAGGAAGGTGTGAGAGCCTGGTGAGGATGAGTGTCTCCTTTCATCTTATGGGTTTGTGACCCAATATGGTAAAGAAGGGACAGGTAGATTTTTCTTTCCTGGCACATGCATGCCCACTCTGGCTTTTCAAAAAGAAACTGATTTACTTCATAGAAGGCCCTTTTTACTCCTTGTAGAGTGCCCACCTTACCATTCTCATGACCACTCTGAGGTAGTAGATTCCTTTGCAGCTGAATCGAATGCTCAGCCAGCACACTCTTCTAAGTAAGTGTGTGTGTGTGTGTGTGTGTGTGTGAGAGAGAGAGAGAGAGAGAGATCAGGATAGGGAGGAGGGAGGGACGGAAGGAGAGGAGGGATGGAGGGAGGGAGAGAGATTATAGCTGACTGCAGACACCTTTTTAATTACCATAATGGGAAAAATTCCTGGAATTTAAAAACTTGTTAGATTTACCCTTATTCCAGTGCTACTCCAAGCAAATGAGCTTTAGAGTAAAAAAAGCAGGCTCCACAGTGGATTCATTGTCCAGAGTTCTTTGAATTGAAAGCTGGAGTTGGCAAGAGGAAGCAATGGGCTACCGTTGTCCTATAGTGTGGCTGTGACTAGCTGAGCTGAAGGTCTTTCCTCATGGTGGCCAAAGCAATCAACTACCCCGTGAGGAAGGGCAAGAAGATCTGCTTCAGAAATGATGGACTCATCTAGAACACCCCAAGTCACTAATTTTTGGCTTAGCTGGCCATTCCTGGAATAGTTTGCTATCAAATACTAGTTCCTTGACTAATTTAATTTTCCTTTATCTTCTTCATCTATTTCGCTTTCTATATTTTTTTCCTTTTATAATGTTAAGCCTAAAAGGACAAAGGTTAATTTATATTATATTTTTAATTACTTGTCCATCTTTTGGACTGAAGAATAAAGTAAAAATACTTAAAATAAAAACCAGTACAGTAATCATCTATGTTGGGAATTTGGCAAATCACAGAAGGGCATTTCAATCTTTGTTAATGCCAAGGAGATTAATATAATTAATCTACTTAGTTGTTGCATTAACTCATGTACTGTAAGCCCAGTTTTCAACTGGTTTCAATATGATTAATTATAGAGAATGAGGCTATCAAGGACCACTAATCCTGATGGCTACAAAGTACTCTCATCATTAAGAATAAATGTGTTAATATTAATTGCCAGTATGGTATATTTCTTAATATACTCTGTCATTGGGAATAATGTGGCAGAGTGCTCTAGCCTCATGAACTTCCAGAAGATGCAGTACTGCAGATGAGCACTGTCTGTAGTGGGAGGGAAATTAAACAGATTTTCTCATTGCTGCATCGTGCCTACAGTGATCTCTACCTAGTCCAGAATCACCTCTTTATGTGTAAGTTGGAGATGAGGTTCTGCTTTGGCACAAGAGTTTTACTTGGTCTTTGAATAGCATGCTGGGGATGGTACTCAAAATGTGTTAGCCAAGAATTTAGTGAGGCCCAGACAAATTCAATATTGGTTTGATTTGATTTAATGAACACTATGTATACAGGTTCCTCACCTGTACTTCATAATTCTGCTTTCTTATATATAAAGAATTCTAATTTTGTAGGAAGTTTTGGAGTTGTTCAAGAGGCCATGTCCAAAGTTCCGGTTGACGTTGTGGCGAGATTAGACACGAGGAGTGGGTCTCTGTGCTCTTGTGCTGAGTTGTCCCCTTTGGGGGCTTCAAAAGGAGCTAAAGCCACCCTAGAGAGGTGGTGAAGAAAAGAGGGGCACCCTGTAAGTCACGGAGAGTTGCATCTCTCCTGCTTGACCTAGGGCTCTTTTCCCTCTCATCCACGATGAGAAGAGGCAGCCATCATGGCTGCCATGAAGCAGTGCAGGAGTGGTGTAAATGAACAGCGATTGGGACTGGGTGAGATCATTCCTTTTCACCTAGAATCTAACCCTAAAAGAAAAAAAATAAGGAAAAGAGACTCTTAGAACTATTTGTTAAAGTGGCAAATAATTACTTAGAGAAAAATCCCAGGCCTGAAAGAAAGGAACTAAGGGGAGAAAAGTAAAAACACTTTTAAAACATAGAAAATTGGACTTTTAGGCATTTTTTTGGGAAAGGCATTTTAAAGTGCTGGAACTATTTACTTAATAACTGACTTTACTTCCATAAATTGAATTAAAATTGGATTAAATACTTGTGAGATCTGAGACAATGCTGAAATCTAAGCTGAGGGCGCCACCTACTGATGAATGGAAAATATACCTTACCCGTACAAGTCTGGGAAAATTTCTGATAAGAAAAATAAATGTTTATGAAGGACTGCAGTGATACCTACTGTTCTATATTTATCTACTTTATAACTACTGGAGGTTCAACTGTTAGAACAAGATACCTAAGTAAAGTGACTTTTGAATGTTAAGATATATGACTAAACCTATAGAGTGGATATAAGGAGATATTTGGAAAGCTTCCTGGACTATCTAAATGGAACTGATTGAATAATTCTGGGATATAAAGAACTATGATTATTGTACCCCATCAGTAGCACTGTTAGGCCTGAATATATGGTTTTTGGACTATTGAGCACGGGTGAGACTTACTAAAATAAGATGAGATGCTCACCAGGGGAAAATGAGTGGGATTTAAAATGAAATGGCATTGATGTATCAATGACACTGTGAGAAAAAAAACTACAGGGAGATAAAGAATCTAATGCATAGCATAGATGGGAAAATGGTAAAATTTTCTATAAGGGACAATGATCAAAATGTCCAGGAAAGGGAGGAGAGAACAGAAAGAATCAAGGAAAAGATACAACAGACAAAACAGAAAATAAAGCAAGAAGATAATAAAGACAATAATTACTCACAAAACAAATCAAGGAAAAAGTATTTTAAGAGCAGGGCTGGGTTTCAAAACCCGTCACTACCGGTTTGCTCGTGAGCACGCTTGTGCTTGTATGCACGTACAACACTTCTGCACATGTGCAGAAGTGTCCAGGTGGGCGGAGTCTTCTGCTGCCACCACTACCAGTTTTCCAATCTGGGATGAAGCGGTAGCAACCCACCACTGTTTAAGACAGTGGTGGGTTGCCCCCAGTTCGGTCCGGTTCGCACGAATAAGTAGTGGTGACGCTGTGACGTTACCAGTTCTACACATCCCGGACTGCCGCCCCCCCACATGCCCGTACTTACTGGTCTATGCACAGAGTGTGCGGAGCACACATGCGCGCATGCGCAGGAAACTTTTTTTGATGTTTTTTTGTCAAAAAAAGCTGTGCATGTGCAGGAGTGCCTGTCCGGCGCGCGCGCATGCAAAGCACACGCATGTGCCAGACACGCACTCTGTGCACCCCGACCACGCGTGAAGCACATGCACCTTTAGAACCAGTAGTAGAGGTAAGTAGAACCCACCCTTGGTTTAAGAGGTTTAAAAATGGAATTGGAAAAGCAGGAAGATACTTTCGAAAGGGAGATAGGAGCTTGGGCAGACACTCTGGAGGCCTGGCAGCATAAAATGGTAGAGATGGAAGAAATATTCAGACTAAATAGTAAAGAAATAGATGTAGATAGAGACAAAGATCCAAGAGAGGAATATGGGAGGCAAGCCAAAAAACGAATAAGAATTGAAGTATTAAAATGGGCAAGAGATGAAGGATAGAAAAGAAATGCCTTTCAATATAATAATGGCATGACTAAAATCTTGAATAGAGGTAGAAAAAAGAATACACATTTTTATGTAATATACAGTTGTGCTCATAAGTTTACATACCCTGGCAGAATTTATGATTTCCTGGCCAATTTACAGAGAATATGAATGATAACATGAAAACCTTTCTTTCACTCATGGTTAGAGTTTGGTTGAAGTCATTTATTATCAATCAACTGTGTTTACTCTTTTTCAATCATAATGACAACAGAAACTACCCAAATGACTATGATCAAAAGTTTACATACCCTGATAATTGTGGTCTGATAACATGCACACAGGTTGACACAAAGGGGTGTGAATGGCTATTAAAGGTAACCCTCCTACCTGTGATCTAACACTAATTTGCATGTAATTAGTGTGTGTGTGTATAAAAGGTCAATGAGTTTCTGGCCTCCTGACAGACCCTTGCATCCTTCATCCAGTGCTGCACTGATATTTCTGGATTCTGAGTCATGGGGAAAGCAAAAGAATTGTCAAAGGATCTGTGGGAAAAGGTAGTTGAACTGTATAAAACAGGAAAGTGATAAAAAAGATAGCCAAGGAATTGAGAATGCCAATCAGCAGTGTTCAAATTCTAATCAAGAAGTGGAAAATGAGGGGTTCTGTTGAAACCAAACCACGATCAGGTAGACCAACTAAACTTTCAGCCACAACTGCCAGGAAAATTGTTTGGGATGCAAAGAAAAATCCACAAATTATTTCAGGTGAAATACAGGACTCTCTGAAAACATGTGGTGTGGTTGTTGCAAGATGCCTAATAAGGAGGCACTTGAAGAAAGATGGGCTGCATGGTCGAGTTGCCAGAAGAAAGCCATTACTATACAAATGCCACAAGGTATCCCGCTTACAATACGCCAAACAGCACAGAGAGGAGCTGCAAACCTTCTGGAACAAAGTCATTTGGAGTCCTGAGACCAAAATTGAGCTTTTCAGCCGCAACCATAAATGCTACATTTGGAGAGGAGTTAACAAGGCCTATGAAGAAAAGTACACTATTCCTACTGTGAAACATGGAGGTGGATCGCTGATGTTTTGGGGATATGTGAGCTACAAAGGCACAGGAAATTTGGTCAGAACTGATGGCACAATGAATGCAGTATGTTATCAAAAGATAATGGAGGACAATTTGCATTCATCAGGCTGGAAGCTTTCATGGGACTTACTTGGAGATTTCAACATGACAATGATCCTAAACACAAGGCCAAGTTGACCTGTCATTGGCTGCAGCAGAATAAAGTGAAGGTTCTGGAGTGGCCATCTCAGTCTCCTTACCTCAATATCATTGAGGATATTGGGGAGATCTCAAATGTACAGTTCATGCAAGACAGCCCAAGAATTTACAGGACCTGGAGACTTTTTGCCAGGAAAAATGGGCAGCTTTACCATCTGAGAAGATAAAGAGCCTCATCCACGCATACCACAAAAGACTTCAAGCTGTCATTGATATTAAAGGGGGCAAAACACTGTATTAAGAACTGGGGTATGTAAACTTGCGATCAAGGTCATTTGGGTAGTTTCTGTTGTCATTATGATTGAAAAAGAGTAAACACAGTTGATTGATAATAAATGGCTTTGGCCAAACACTAACCATGAGTAAAAGAAAAGTTTTTGTGTTATCATTCATATTCTCTGAAAAATGGCCAAGAAATCATAAATTCTGCCAGGGTATGTAAACTTATGAGCACAATTGTATTTGAAGAATAATATTGAATCCTGGGGATGGCAAAATGCCTCCAGGTACCTCTAATTTCCACAACTCTATGACTCTGATTTTGACCAGTTTATGGCAGCCTAAAGTTTTAGCTTGTCTACTTCTATGTTTGGACTTCTGAGCTCAACGGGATTGATTTACTGTTAAATATGTTGGCAGCACTTTTGAACCATGATTTTAAAAAGTTAAGCAGGATTGAACCTACTAAAAGACTAGGGAATGTAAGATTTTAAAAATGCTTTTATAAAATTATTTTTGTTTAAATAATTGTTTAGATCACCCCACTCATAAATTGGGACTCTATGGGCCTTTAATTTTTGGAAATTAAAAAAAATCTAGAAAAGAAGAGTAGCAACTCTTGGATATATTCCAAATTCCATGAAATTCCTTGAATTGTATTGGCATTGTTGGAAGGAAAATCCATCTGTTTCAGTTCCAAGCTGGGAGAAAGATGCTGGAAATAAAATGGAGGCTGGAAGCTGATTGGAAAGAAGCTCCATTTATTGATGAACAAAATCACCAGGGTTTGTGGTTCTGCGTCAGCTGAACAAATGGTTGAATGATGGATCTTTATAGGTTTCTATGACTTTGAAGTTTGAACTGTTCTGAGGGTGGTGCAATGAAGGGGCTTGCATTCTGAAAGGGTATTGGGCAATTCCTTTTGTGGTTAATGGCTTTCATCCTGTGGTGGATCTTGGGTGAGGGGCTGCTTTCTAATCCTACCATTTTGCCTTTGATAGCTGTGAAACTTTGCTGCAAAAAGTTTCAAAATATCCTGTCTTAAATGGGCTTCTCCTGGAAGTATTTGCTTTGCTTATGAATAGAGCCATCTAGATAGTTGTCTTCCTCTTTCAATAAGCTCTATCTCTTAAGTGATGGTATCTGCTATGGGCTATTAAGAAAGACTGGGGCTGCTTTCTATCTCTAAAAACATGTTTCTCCATATCTCTTTTAGGGAAATATAATATTCTGCCTTTTTTAATATTTCCCAAAATAGTTCATTCTTTGGGGGGGAGGCTTCCCCAGCACACTATGACGAGTTCATCATGCAAACACTGCAACATTCTGAATATGCTCTAACATGCAAGTGGACTTCAGGGGAACATCCAGACAACTTCCAAACTGATCTTCAGGGGAAGCTCCAGTTATGGATGAAGTTCAGCCCAGTCGAGGAACAGGAAGATTTCTATGAAGTCACGTTGAGTCTTTCTTGGCTCAAAGGAAGCTTTCCTTTTAAATGCTGTAGGATTTAAGTAGAAATTCTGTTTCATTGTATCTATGAATAAATTAATACTGAACTTTGTAGGATTTACTTGACAAGTACAGAGTTACATAGCTTATTTTTCTTCCTAATTAAGTCTGAAGTCCTAAAGTTGATATAAGCCAGACAATATAATGCACTGTACTACATCATGACAAATTGTTTTTTAAATGGGACAGGTTTCAAAGAAGCATCCTGTTTCAGTATGGAGAAATCTGCTGTTCAGAGACAAATGAAAGTGTGTGCAAATTTTGGGAGCATTTCTGAATTGCATTTATGCTGGGTGGGGGGAGGGGAGGGAGTTGGAGAAACTGCACATTGCTTGCATGAAAATAATCTCACAGATCTACATTACTTGGTATGTTAGCTACTCAGTGATTGTACTAGAAGAAAAAAAGGAAAACATTATTTTTGTTTTATTAAAAGTATCTTGTAGATATTCAGTCAGTACTAAATTGGTAGTTTAACTTCAATCTCTGTTTTTACTTCCAGGCCAATAAATCACTACATTGATATATTTGATATATTTGATAAAGATCTTTTAAGTGATATATTTTATTCAATGAATTAAACACACTGATTCTTGCATGATATACAAGCAGAGAAGTCCAGGGGGGCTGCAGCCATGATTTTGCATGATTGAAACCTGCCCTTTTGAAAACACATTTTACAGGCTCTGTAGCCATCATAACTCTCTGGACTCTTTCCTCAGACACCTTTGTATACAAGTTGCCTCAATATCCTGTTATAAATTCTATTCACAGCTGAGAAGGAATATTATAATTTGCAATATGTTACTGATTTGCAATATGTTACTAATGAACCAATTCTTTAAAGTATAAATAAAATAAACCAGATCTTCAAATATTACTAAAAGGGAGTATACTTTGAAATATTAGAAGCACTTCTAAGCTGCTAATATATCATAGAAATGTTTTAATGTAGACCAGAAAGTGAAGAAATCGTTTCTAACTGAATTTGCACCACACTCAAAATCATAGTCTGATCGATTTTTAACTTAATACCATATGTAAATTCACCCTTTGGGATTTGTATCAGGGATGAAATCCAGCAGGTTCTGACAGGTTCTGGAGAACCGGTAGCGGAAATTTTGAGCAGTTCAGAGACCTGGGAAATAT
>JANHFM010010569.1:0-15414 GCA_032468115.1 Grayia smithii | reverse complement strand
GACCTCCGCTCCTTCCGGCGCGATCTTAAGACATGGCTTTTCCAACAAATAGGCTGAGACATGGGGTTATTTTAGATCATTTAAAAATTTTAATGTTTTAATGTTTTAAATTTTTGTACTGTCTATATTTGGATTGCATTTATTTTTATATATTTAATACTGTATTCTTTTTAATTCTGTAAGCCACCCGGAGTCCTTCGGGAGAAGGGCGGCATATAAATGCAATAAATTCAATTCAATTCAATTCAATCTGCAAGCTGTAGTCATAAAGAGCAGAGTAAAAAAAATGGGACAAAATTAAATACAACAAAAATGAAAGTAAGGACAACAACTAGTCTTAGAATGGACCCGTAAAGATATAGAAATGGTAGATAGCAGCTGTCTTTTAGGATCAACATCAACGGTAAAAAAAATGAGTTCTTAACAAATATGCTGCAGATTAAAACTTGAGAGAACAGCCATGAAGACCTTGGAAAAAAAATATTCAGATTCTTTAGAGGTGTCTCCACCTACAAATATCAGAATAGTGCAAGCTATGGTTTTTCCTATGACACTGTAGAAATGAAAGTTGGACTTTGAAGAAGCACCAGAGGAAAAGCATTGGTCCTTTTGAACTTTGTTGTTTGGAGAAGACTTCTGAGAATATTGTAGACAGTCAAGAAAACAAACAAATGGATCATTTAACAAATCAACAAAGAGTTCTCATTTGAGACACAAATGACCAGGCTGAAATATCTTATTTCAGACATATTATTCAAAGGTCTAGCTCTGTGGAGAAGGCTCTACTACTGGGAAAGATGCAGAAAAAGAGAAGAAGAAAACTAGCATCAAGGTAGTTAGACTCAGTTACAGTGACCATGGGTACATCGTTGGAAGACTTGAAAGACCAGGTTAAGGGAGAGATTGTCATGGAGCAAGTCTATTTATGTGGTCAATAAGAGTCCACAATGGACAATAGCCCATAACCAGTTGATTAGTAGAAGTAACAGAAATGGTTGCATATCATTTCTCTTCTCCATTCCAGTAATTCAAAAGGTTTTGATTGTATCTTAAAACAAAATGATAGTATTTGTCCATAGTTATATCAAATTATTGGTCCATTTGTGATAGCATAGTACTCTTTGTAGTGTCTACTGATTATTATGGGACTCATAATTCATTTATGTGTCCCATAATAATGCCTCCTGGGCAGGGGTGGGTTCTACTTACCTTTACTACCGGTTCTCTTCATGCATGCGGTTTGCGCGTGATCAGTGCGCACATGTTCACTTCGCTCGCATGCATGCCGAACGCGCGCTCCACGCATGCGCACTAACTACTCCTCTTGGAAAAAACTCAAAACAAGCACTCTGTGCATGAACAGAGCAGAGAAATGTAAGTACGGGCGTGCAGGTGGGCCCAGCTCATGCCCGCGGAGAACCGGTTTGGTGACATCACACTGTCACCACTACCGGATCGTACAAACTGGGCCAAACCGGGAGCAACCCACCACTGCTCCTGGGGGAGGCAGGACCCTTTTCTAGCCTTATTTGAAGATGTCAAAAATTAATGCTTCACCTTTTGCCTACAAAGCTTTGATTCAAGCAATTTACTCACTCTTTTTAACACATACATAGGAAGGATGCACTGCCACATTTTAGGACTCTGATTATATATACTAATAATGAACACATGTTAGGTACATATTTAGGAGAACTTTGAGATATTCTTGCGGAATATCTCACCTGAAAAATTTGATTCTTTTTTTCTGGAAAAAGGAAAAGAAAATATATTTCAAAATATTTAGAATTGCTGCTTTTATTATTGATTCTTCATAAACAAAGAGGTTTTTTAATATCTAAACTGAACTGAACATGGGCAAACAATAGATATAAACTCAAGGTAAACCACTCCAAACTCGATTGCAGAAAATATGACTTCAGCAACAGAGTGGTCAATGCCTGCAATGGACTACCTGACTCTGTTGTTACATCCTCAAACCCTCTTAACTTTAAACTGTCTACTATGGACCTCACCCCATTCCTAAGAGGTCTGTAAGGGAGTGTGCATAAGAGCACCAGGGTGCCTACTGTCCCTGCCTACTATCCCCATTTATTTGTACTCATTTCCTGTGTTCATGTCTATGTTTATACTTATACCTGTTTTCTTGTACATGTTTGACAAACTAAATTAAAAAAAAACTATTAAAGTGGATTTCAGTGTGATTACAATATTGATTAACTACATGATCCAAAACTACTTAATGGAATAAAATATTTTAACCCTATTGAAGTAACTGGAGAAGGCTATCTACAATCATTTTAGATTTTACTCAGTGGTGGGTTGCTCCCGGTTCGGTCCGGTTCGTGCGAATAGGTAGCGGTGACACCGTGACATCATCGAACCGGTTTGCAGCGTCCCGGACCCGGGCCCACCCGCGCACCCAAACTCACCTTTCTTTTCCGGAAACCCAGAAATTAGCGTTCTGCGCATGCGCAGAGTGCTTTTTCGGCAATTTTTTTCAGAAAAATTTTCTGTTTATGCGCGATAGCGCACGCACGTGTGCACAAAGAGAACTGGTAGTAAAGGTAGGTAGAACCTACCCCTGATTTTACTGTTTGTGAAAGGTTTTCCATTTGTGAAACGTAAGTTGTAGTATTACAAGTAGGATATTTTGCGCAAAATTGGACTGAAATATGAAGAGCCTAATGCTGGGAAAGATTGAGAGCAAAAGAAGAAGAGGACAACAGAGAATGAAGTGGCTGGATGGAGTCACTGAAGCAGTAGGTGTGAGCTTAAATGGACTCCAGAAGATGGTAGAGGACAGGAAGGCCTGAAGGAACGTTTTCCATTGGGTCGCAATGGGTCGGACACAACTTCGCAACTAACAACAACAATAAAGATATAGTGCTTTCAAATATGGCAGATCCATTTGGTATTAATACTAGCTAATTCACAAACTTAGAAAGAACTTATCTTTGGATCATCCTATTTTATGTACTTCTTTCATATTGGAAATTTTGTATCTGGGGTCTTAAAGGAGTAAGATCATTATCAATATATGTTTCTTTATTTGGAATGGCTTTAGATAATTTGGATGCAAGGTATATAGGGCAAGGATAAAAAGGGAAATATTAAACCAGTCAATTTGTTATATTTTTGAATAGGAAAAAATACTGAATTTCAAGACAAGGGGGTATCAAAGGTCAGTCTAACTTCCTCTGAAATCAATACAAGTGCTATATTGATTCTTCTAATGGAAATTAAGATTGGACCAAAATCATTAAAAACAGTCTGAAAAGCAAGAGATATGGTAGTCAAAGCTGGATGCAATATTAACCAAAACAAAGCAAGGATGATAGACATAAGCATTTCCTATAACACATATGCATTTTTATCCATATGATTCACACCCCATCCCACTTATAAATGTAAAATAAAGCTGATAAATAAGAATAATGTTAATATTATTAGTATTAAAACTGTTTCTCTATAACCCTAATATTCTTCTTGTTTTACAGTATGTTATGTCTTCTCTCTGTAAGTAGGTAGAAGGATAAAATATTTAATAAATTTAATGATTGAAATTATGGAGAAATTTAATAAAGAATTTTCTAAAGACTCAGAGTTTTAAATAGTAAATGGCAATACTTACAATATATATTGATTATTGATCTCAATTACATAAATATCTAGATATTTAAATGTAAGGAGTTAGTCTTCTGAAGTGAATAAAAATTTGTCCATGGACACGATGCACGTATTTATCAAAATTCTGATAGAGAGAACTTTGAAAAATAAAGCCAGCAATATTAATCTCCTGAAAATTCATTTACTATTCCCTTCATTTGCTAGGGTTGTTTTCAGTTCTATATTCCAGAGCAGAGAAACAATATTTATTTTGTTTATATCCCACCTTTATTATGGCAATGAACATATCCACCAACACACATATTTTCTCTACAACTACCCTAGTGAGGAGAATTGGGAGAATGACTGGACCAAACTCACTCAGTTGGCTTTCATGGCTAAGACTGGACTTGAACTCACGATGTCCCTCTTTCTAGCCTGATATCTTAACCACTAGAGCAAACTGGCTCACAGTAATCATAATAATATTAATTCAGTATGTGCACAGAGAGCAAAAAATTTTGGACATGAGTTTTGAATAAAAGCAGTGGACAAAACAGGAACAAGAACTAACCTCCTAGTCTGACATTCTGCAAATCAGCTGTTCTTATCACACATTGTCTTGCTTTTAAGAGAGCCAAAATGTCTACAAATGAAGTAAATTAGCAGATGGTTTAAAAAGAGGAAAGTTGCAAACACAAGGGTTTTTTTGGGGGGGGGAGGGGTATTTTAACCTTGTTAAATTTGCTTTGCTTATCTATTTTCTTTTTATTAACACACACACAAACACTTTAGTGTATGTGTGTGTATACAAAAATATAATGGATACCTTACTATTCAGCTCAAGACTGAAATCTTTAATGTACAAAAATATTTGATGTAATTTGCTACAGCGTCTCTCTCTCTAATGTTATTCTCAGTTCTGGATGAAAAAGCCAAATTATGCTTGTGATACTGACCATGCTAAATTGTAGTTAATATTGATATTGGGAAATCAGATTAGGTCAATTAAGGTTGGTTCACCCTAAGGACGAGGACATAAGCTATTGATTTCAAGGGATCTGAGCTGATCTCCAGTTCTTGATACCTTCATCATACATAAATTCATTCATAATTGCTCTGAACATTTTCCCGCATCGCAGCAAATCCATAACAGGAACAGGAAAGGTGAGAGGGCTCACCAAGTAAAGCGTGGATTCAGGGTCCCCAAGAGGCAGCCCGACCAGTTTCAGCAGTCCCTTTTCTTACCCTCCCACAAACGAGTCATCCGGCGACAAGGAGCACCTCGGCCTGGACTCTCGGAATCAGCGGTGGCTTTTCAACCAAGGAAAGGAGCCTCCCCCCCTCGTTCTTTCTCCCCTCCACGTGCCATGGGAACACGTGGCGGGAATTCCCGGAGAGGTTGCTCCTTTGCTGCCAGCGGTTTGCACCAGCGCGCCCGAAGTCTACAGCAGTGGCTTTAGGGGCGGGAAGGAGGATAATGTGCTACTTGGTAGCCCATCCCACTGTCGCCCTCGTGCGGAACAGGAACGAAAGGAATGGCGCGGCTAGACACGCTTTGTGGAGTTGTGTTTGAAAGTCCAGAAACGTCAAAGCGGGAGGGAGGACATTCGGTCAGTGGCGGTCTTGATATAAAACAGCTCTTTCCAATAAGGTTAGAGCTTAATTACCTTCTGGCTGATATTCTTTTCTATTTGTGGTAAAACCATAAACACTCAAGCTGAACTGAAAGCTCAAAAAAAGTTTAGCATACTGAAAGATTTCTATGTACTTGTGGTAAAAATAAAGTCACCTTAAGCTGTGCTGAATTGGCTGATAAGCATATAGGGACATGTTTATAGTTTTCTTAGCAATATTACAGTAGTGAAGATCTATCTATCCAATCTATATGGCTGTCCCTCTCAACAAGTGACTGAGTGGCAAACAGAAGTAAAATAAAATAAAAACAAGTATAAATATTACAGCAATTACACATTGGCTGAGCAACATTAACCAAAATCACTAGCACAACTAAAAATTGTTTTCTTTCAACTATTTTTTTAAAGTTGCTTAATTATATAGCTGTGGTATGTCCTCTGAGTGCTATCCAGATTTGATAGGCCAAACTCACTGGTTAGCCAAAATCAACGGGTAGCTGCTAATGGCATAATTTTAAGTTTTAATTAAAACTGTGATGATGGGCAATACTAAAAATTGATAATCAGCAGGTAAAAATGGACAGAAGGGAAGAATCCCTCACTCATCTTGCACCAAAATATAACCTATATGCTTATGTTCAGCATACTTCAGAAGCCTCAGAATCACATTTTAGGAAGGATCTTGATGAATTAGAATATGTCTAGAGCAGAATAAGCATAATGATAAGAGAAAAACTGTGGAGGAGCAGCAAGAGATATGAGGTATCTTTAGTCCAGAAGATTGCAAAAAAGACTTTATAAATGACCAAGTGTCTGAAAGGCTGGTTTATAGAATTGCTCAGAATTATTCCACAAGATAGGACAAGAATCAGTAGGTTAAATTTCAAGGAAGCAAGTTGGAAAAAATATCCTAATAGTAAGAGCTCTGAAAAAGTGGATCAGACTCCAGGGGAGATAGTGGAGTTTCCTTCACTGGAGGGGTTTAAACAGATATTGGATGGGCATCTCTTCTGGATGGTGTGATAGTAGACATCTGTTCTGGTGGGGAATTTGGTTAAATAATCCCTAAGATCCAAATAATCTCTAAAATATTTCTACAATTCCCAGGATTCCCAGTCACTGAACTTCTATCTGACTGGAATAAGGCACTGTGTATGTACCTTTTGTTAGATGCTTATTGTAGCTTACAGAGGGCAACACACCATCTTCTTTTTGGTGTGCTGTTAAGATTCAGATCATCAGTCCATTTAAGTCTGCAATATGGGAGTTTCCACTACCTCCAGTTATTAAAACAGCTACTAACTATAGTAGTTGCATCAAAGAGCACTATTTTGCTCTACATGTATTATCATCTTAATTAAAATCGTATTTAGGAAGAGAGTTACTTCAAAACAGTGTTTAATCTGAAGAATCTCAGTCCAATTCTTTATTATTATTTTTCTTCACCCAGATGTTGGGCCAAGCTGATGCATCCATTTCTTCTCAACTATAAAGCTTCCAGTTTATTTCACAACAATATTCAATTAGTTCAAAGAATAAATCTGTGATATTTGAAGCACCTGTATGTCCTGTTGTTAACACAACTTGTTACAAAATAACTCCTACCTCCCTGGGGATATGTTCATCTGCAAACAATGTCCTTTACTTGGCAGCTGTAATACTTAAGATTTAGAGATTACAAGTGGTTTCCCTTAAAGCTCAGCTGATAATATTCAGGGATGATGAATATAAAGTAGAAAATAACCAGATGTGCAGGAAAAGTGTGTTCTATTTTTGGGCCTAGGTTCAGCTTTTAGTTTACTTAGTAATGACTAGATCCATCTGGAAGCAATGGAATGAATTACAGTAGAGAATTTCAATATGAAGACTTTGCACCAGTTCAGAATTAGTGCCAGATGTTTGATTGGACAATGTTAGTTGTTTTGGAGAACTTATTTTGTTTCTGGTGCATTGAAACCAAAGCAATTACAATGAGATGTAATTCAATTGGCAAGGAAGTACAGTTCTGCCATTAGGAAAATGAGTTAGTCCCCACACATTGCCAGCTGTGCCCAGATACCTAATCCTTGATGTATGATTTTCTAAAGCATATTTAACTGATTACATAATGTTGATTACATGCTAAATTAGTGCGTATTGTATAAGTTTGGTGTAGGAAAAAAATATACAAAGCTAGAAAGCAGTTTTTTTCACCTTGCATTTTAAAATCAAAGATTGTGTGTAAACTATGAGCTCTAAACTCTAAGTGCTTTTCAAACTTGGGAACTTTAAGATGTGTGGATTTCAACATGCTGGCTGGGGAATTCTAGCAGTTGAAGTCCACACAACTTAAAGTTGCCAAGTTTAAAAAATAGGGCTTTAAACCAAATAGGGTAAGCTTGCAGCACAATGCTTCTGGTCTTCTCTCTAATAGTTATTTTTTGAGGCACTACTTTGGAGATGGGTGGATTTAAGAATGGAAAAGTCAGCAGTATTCTGATTTACTTCCTGACTTGCCTCTTCCATAGCATTGAATTTTTTTTCCTCTGTAGTCCTTAGCTAGGTCTGGTCATTTTCTTTTCTTTTCTTTTGCCTTGTCTTGTCCTATTTTTTCTTCACAGTAAATGTTCTGTTCAGTTTTGTAAGCATTATCCTGCTGATGGACAGACATTTAATTCCTATCCAAAGGACTTTGTACCGTTTTTATTTATTTATTAAATTTATATCCATGGTCATGTGATTAAAATTCTGTTGCTTGGCAACTGACATGAATTTACAGTACATGCATCATTCAGGTGTCTATATATATTAGAACAGCAGTTCCCAACCTTTTCAGCTTGGCAGCTTGGCCTTTGTGTGTGCGTGCAACATCTCTTGCCCATCTCTTCCACAGACTGGTTTTGAACAGGCTGCAGCCCAATAGTGGGCTGCGGTCCGGGGATTGAGGACCTCTATATTAGAAGGTGGCATCAACCCTTAGCATCTTTTATGTAAGATAAAGAAACTCATTCTCATTAATTTTTTCCCCAAGACTTCACTATCTTGGTAGCTGTTCTTTGAACTTATTCCAACTTATGCCTTTTCAACTGAAGTAATAAGAATGGACACAGTACCATATTGCAAGTGAAGCCTGATCAGGTCAGAGTAGAGAAGAATCAAAGTTATACAAATCATTATTAAGTGATATATAACTTGCCTCTGAAATAGTAATGTATAGAGATTAAATTATATTACAAAGCCTTACTTAGGCAACATGGTGTCTTTTCAAGCTTGGAAGAATAACTCTATATCTGTGATGGCAGGCCCATGGCAGTTGTACCAGAGATGGCACGCAGCATCCTCTCTGTAGGCACACGAGCCGTTGCTCCAATTCAGCTCCACCGCGCATGCGCCTGTGCCTTCTACCAGCCAGCTGGTCTTTGGATCTCTGCCATGGGGGGCGTTCTGGGGTGCCATGCACAGAAGGTTGGGGCACATGCGTGGGGGCAGGGCATACACATGCGCGGGGGCAGGGTGTATGCATCGGGCCTGCATGCTCATTGCATTTTCGGGGGTGCAGTGCATGCAGGGGGGCATTTGGGGCATGTGCACATACACGGGGCAGGGTGCATTCGATCCAGAAAAGGTTAGCCATCACTGCTCTATATCATAATCTGCTCTACTGAATTCTTTAGAGAGCAAGGCATTTCCTTGGAAATCAAGGACATTTATTACACACTAATGTTAAGACAAATATCATTTCTTCTATTTTTAATGGGTATAATTGCATTGATTTTGGTTGTGATTAAAAAGTTTGGTGGCAGAATTAGATGACATATCTATCAATATAGCCTCCTGTATTCTTGACACCAGAGATTCTCTTTGACTGATCACAGGATCAAGCTACAAGTAACACAAATACTTTTCTAAAGTATGCTTTAAATTAATGTCTTTATGTTGACAAGGAAATAATAATCGAGCTTTGCTCCAGAACATGCAGTGATTCAGGTTATGGTTCCTTGCCAATGTTCTGTCAAAAATTACTTCCTACTCCTCTCCCAGAAGTGATTTGATCTTTTCAGAAGTCATTTATTGTCAGTGTAAAGGTGGGTGTACAATGTTTGATAAGAATCTGGCCTGTGATCCTAATTCTGATCACAAACATGTTCCACATACTGACTTTACAGTTTTTTCTCCAAAATAAAAATCAGTATGTCATTCTGGTTATAAATCTCTTGCAATTCTTTTTTCTCCTAGAGTGTGTTTTAATTAAAATCTTTCTTTCTTTTTCTTTCTCTATCTGGAATATTTCCAGAGCAGAAGGGGGGAAACTGTGGCCCCTGGGTCAAGCCCAACCATATTTGGGGTTTGACAAAAATATACCATCCAAATTCACATGCATTCCGAGTTGCTCTCCTTCCAAATTTCTCCCAATAAACCCACATTTTCAGTTATTTCTTCAATGATGTCACTGCTGTGAAGCCACAAAGCCCTCTCAAAATTAGACATCCTTATTTATTAATAGTAGCATTTATTATGTAACAGCCATCTTAGAACAGTGGATTTTATGATCTAGACAGCAATACTTATAATCTGCCTGTGCTTTCTCACAATTTCTTCTATACTATCACAAAATATGGTAAGAAACCATATACCATTAAGAAAGCATTGAGAAATTACCTATTGGTGACTAATAATGGTAAGAGTCCTTCATTAGAAGCATCCCTGTTATTTTCATCTACTAAAAAGGTTTATTGGGTTGAATAGTTTGGCAGAAAGTGGGGCAGAAAGAAATAAAACATGATAGAATAGAAATATAAAATCCAGCTGTTAAAATAAAAATGGTTTCCATCCTGGGTAAGATACTCTTTTATGCCTTAAATTGATCCAATAATCTTGCTATAGGGATTGACTCCCTGTGTATACACTTTGAAGCAGGGGTGAAATCCAGCAGGTTCTGACAGGTTCTGGAGAATTAGTAGCGGAAATTTTGAGCATTGGAGAACTGGCAAATACCACTTCTGGCTGGCCCCAGAGTGGGGTGGGAATGGAGATTTTGCAATATCCTTCCCCCAGGAGTGGGAGGGAATATGGATTTTGCAGTATCCTTCCCCTGCCATGCCCACCAAGCCACACCCACAGAAACAGTAGTAAAAAAAATTGGATTTCACCACTGGTTGGGGCCCTTCTAATTTCCAAGGGGAAAATATTCCATAAGGCAGGGGCTACAGCAGAAAATGTCCACCTTCTATTTCCGACCATTCAATACTCTTTGGCTAACAGCATCTGCAGCATGTGCAAACTGTTGGATTGGGTGGGTAGAAATGCTTGAGAAAAGATAGCACCTCAGGTATCCCAGTCCTGAGTCAAGTAGGGCTTTAAAGGTGGTAATCAGTGACTTGAATTGCACCCAGAAACACACCAGCAGCCAGTGTAGCTCACAGAGTAGTGATGTTACATGTGCTGTGTAACTGGCACCATTTATTACCTGTGCAGCTACATTTTGAATCAGTTGAAGTTTCTGAATGCTATTCAATGAGGACCCTGTAGAGCATATTGCAGCAATTTAAGTAAGAAGTTACAAGGGTGTGGTGAGCAGGCCTCCCAGTGCTTGAACGGGCACAACTGGTGCTCCACCCAAAGGCATGGAAGGATTCTCCTAGCCACAGCTACTCTTCAAGCAGGAGTTGTGAGTAGGAGGACCTCAAACTACACAGCAAATCTATCTGGGATAGTGCCACCTCATCTATAAATTTTGCTTTATGAAGAAAATAGTAGTTTGGTGGATTTGTCTCTTCTAATTAGCATGCTTGTGTGTGTATGTATGTATGTATGTATGTATGTATGTATATACTTACTGTAGACATTCAGAAAAAATAACTATGCTTTTACTATTGCACTTCCTAGAAATGTTTGATGTATGAATGCTGTCTTTGGCCTAGTTCCTGTTATGTCTTTTTTTAATATATATATATGCATGACTAATTATAGGTTTGAATGCAGATCCATTCAAGCAGAGGTGCAGATCCAATGTGGAATGTGTCCAATCTATTTTGGAAATATACTTTACTTACTTCCCATAATTTGCTAATTTACAGTGTCTAATATCCGAACAAGTATGGCCAATGGTGAAAAATGAAGAGTTACCATTTCTTTCATCTTTGCTAGCAATGTCATTTTGGATGATTGGAAGCATAAGAATAATGGTGAGGGACAACTTAAGACTTTAAATGAAGGAGAGATTAAAAAAAATATTTTTTAAAAGTACCAGGAAATCCTTGGTGTTCTTTTAATGCACTACAGAGTAAGTTTTATAGTAGTTTGTCATAGAAAATGGACATTGAGGCTCAAAAGTGCTTTCTTAGCTTCAGGCTTCTAAAGCCATTTTCCAGTGTGGATCTCTACAGCAAGTGGAGCCTCTTTAGTCTGGAAAATGTTTCTGCTCTAAGGATGCTGCCGGATAGATAGAAGGGATCAAGCACTGATGGAAGTTGTTTGTTAACAAGGTCCCAGAAGAACCTGAATACAGTACATGGCTAGAATATTAAGATTCTGGACCAGAAACATGCATTAAAAACCTTAATTCCTAAGTACTCATACAGATTTCTTTCTAAACTTGTAAACTTACCAGTCGGAAACATATGTTTGTAAAGTTTATATTTGAACAGAATATATTTTGTTGTGTTACATAGAACTTTACAACTTTATTTAAAAAAAAAAGCTTGATAGAATTACAGACAGAATAAGCTGCTGTTGAACAAATTCCCATCATGAATATGGCTAGGCTATTTATTAGGAAATCCATAGAAATTACAGTTTGGCTGCTGAAAATAGCCACAAAGAAATTCCACTATGCAGTTATTATGCTACTTTACAATATTGATTTCCCACTATAAATCCAAAATGAGTTATGTGCTATAATATTTAATACAGAACGTAAGAAACCAGATATTATAGTTGGCAGTTAAGATGTTGGAATCACAGAGGATTCAGAAATATCTTTATGAATTACCAGTGAAGTCGGTCATTTGGAAAATTGGGTTTCCTGATGGTTAGTGTCACATGATAAAAATAGCAAATGAGTATGTAACAGAAATATTTCATAGCAAAGATTAAAGACAATCCTTGGGGCTTGATTCATTGCTAAATGTATTTTATGGATTGTGTACTAAGAATATTGTTTTCTGTTATTTATCAGCTGATCTAAATCTTCAATAGTGGGGTAAAATATGTAAAAAAGGGGCATTATTTGTAGGCGAAGAGAGTGCCAGGTCTGGTGAGCATGATTATAACTAAGCAGTGTTGTTAAACCAGTTGTTTTATGAAAAGAAAGAGAGGGAAAGCAAAGGACCAAAACAGTGAAAAATAATGTGCATAAAAATATTTCTGAGCAGTTGCGGAAAATTGTAACCATTTTGGTGCATATTAAATAAGATAATGCATGCAAACTGCTTCTTGATATCCAAGTAAAATATAATTACAACAGACTGTTACCATTCAGGCTGAACCTTCTGGTACCTCCAAATTAATCTGTATGGCCAGTTCTTCGCTTTTCACTGAAAATTTGTCCCTTCGGCCCAGAATCATGAAGGATGAAGAAAGATGCATACAATTTTTCCGTTCTAACATCAGCAGGACAGAACTGGTGTTGATCATGAAACAGAAGTGGTAGCTGGGCAACCAGGCAACCTCACACATTAAGAAGGGTTGAATTCCCTTTTTGAGCTAAGAGAATCAAATATAAAAAGGATTTTACTGAAAGAAGGTGAAACAGCAGAAAGCAACTATCACAGACACAATATTCCAAATAAAATAAATTCGGCTAGCCTACCTAATTACCGGATTACCTATGAATACGTTTTTTAGTTTGAAAAGCTGTTCAGAGTTTATTACAGAGAGAATGATTGGAAAGAGAATTGTGTGTATTGCTTTGTGGTTTTAAACAAGGCACCTGCTTGCTCATTTTCTTCCTACTTTTTGAATATTAGACTATTTTATGAAATTCATAATGCGTATAAAGTATGCAAAAAGTAGCCTCATTGAGGCAGGAAAAAATGTATTCCACATTCATGCAAAATGGCCCTTTATCTGATGCTATGGCTCTAGCTTTAAGAAATTTTCAGAAAAAAAATCTGGCAGTTGGATCCAAGCGTAATCAAATATGGACTTTAAAAAAAAGGGGGGGTATAATAAACTCAAAACAATAGGGTCTCATGGCAGGAGAAGCTAATGGGAACGGGGGCTGAAAACCTGGAATTTTACAGGTGGTGCCAGAAATCTGACCCCTCTGCATAATTCCTGTCCAACTGTCTATTGGGTTGAAAAGAGTGCAAATGTCTTCGTTTATGTTAAAAAGAAAAGAGAAAAGAAAAGAACATTGACAGATAATTCAGGAAAGGCAGAGCTACTCAACCTCTATTTTGGTTCAGGCTTCTCCAAGGGAAAATCGGGCAAATATGAAGAGCAGAATTAAGTGTCACAATTGAATCTCAAAACTGATAGAAACATTGTCAGCATACCTATTTATTTTGAATTAATTTAAACCTTAAGAGCCAGAAGAATGATATCAAGGGTTAGTAAAAAAAACAAAAAAAAACCAACCTTGTTGACTGGAAAATTCTAGAGAACATCATAAAGATAAAATACATAATTTTTATATGATAAAGATAGGATATTTAAAAATGAATTATTTTGAAACCACGGTAGTATTTACCAGACGTTAGCCTGGTGTACTGATGAGTACTTAACAATTCAGAAAAAATATATTCAAATTATAATTCAAATTGGTTCGGAAGTATGACAAACTGTTTCCAATATTTCAATGATTTAAATCCTGCCTAGTTCATAAAATGCCTAGTTTGTAATTTTACATAATTAATTACATCACTTATGTTTCTGTTTCTGTTCTACACTTTTTAACTTTGATAATGATAAGAATAAGAATACTATCTGATACTTTTAAGCCTGAATTTATTTTTAAAGTGCTCATCCTAATTCCATCCTATGGACTCACAACTTTCTTAGTCTTCCCTTCTTCATGACCCATTCAGTCTTCCTTTATGTATTTGTTCTTCAGTTCAACCCTCATTCATTCTCTCTGTACTGTATGAGTAAACCATCTCAACATAGGTCTTCACTAATCACTATTATATTCAATTCATGCTTGTTTATTAGCCATTCATTCTTGATCCTACATTTTCTTGTTTTACTTCTCATGGACCTCATTCCCACTATATTCAACTTTTTATTTCTCCAGATATACCCATTCTTTCTTCCATATCACAAAATGGGTAGGAGCCAGCTCTTATAAACAATATTTTGAAATTCTTTTTACATTAATTCCTTGCAATAGATAACATGCTTTGCTTCAGCACCTTTCAATTGTATATGCAACATTTTTCATAATTAACAAATATTCTTTTAGGATATACAATTTTTTATAGTTTACTTTTTTACTTAGATCATAATCATAATTTGCAGCTTGAGACCTCAAGCTCTGTTCTTTTATTTACTCAAAGTCTTCAAGGATTCTCGGCTCTCTGACTCTTCTTGTCCCTACCCATCTTCATTTTTCACAATCTGGTACTTTGCATTGGACTTCTTAACTTGGTAGTGATGCTTGGTGAGATTGCTGTCTTAGAGTAGCCTTCCTACTTCAGATCAACCAGATTGGTAGGGCAGTTCTGAACCCCCTTTACATGTATCAAAGCTTTGTGCAAGTCTGCTACTCTGATGCTTCTCCATCATTGCCCCACTAACTTCTGGTTGATACTTTCCAGTTTGCAGCCTTTATCACTTCTTGCTTCTGGAGGTAAAAAAAAATCCAACATGTTTGTACTATAGGCCATGGAGAAAGACTAAGAAATATAAATACGCAGCAATTTTTAATTCAAATCTTGCTTGTTTTCCTTTCTGGCAAAAACAGCTATTCTACGACATTAATATAAATACATCTAGATATACCCAGTCATTTAGTAAGGTAAATACATCAATACCAAAATGCCTTATAGCTCTTGGGAGTGTATCAGTTTTCTATCAGGCTAAGCCCAAGAAAGACACAGAAAAATTCAGCCAGAATGCAATTCTTACATGCAATAAACAGAACGTTGCCCTGGGAGATTCTAGCGAGTGGCTATCCTAACTCTCTTCCTCTATTTCCTATCCAAGTCCAGTCTGTCCTTCCTCTTGGCTTGCCTTCCGCCTCTCGGGG
>JANHFM010010563.1:22470-32682 GCA_032468115.1 Grayia smithii | reverse complement strand
CCCTCCCTCCCTCTCTCTCTCTCTTTCTCTCTCCTGGATAAACCAGTACTCATGATTTAAAAAAAAACAAAAGTTTGTGTGTGAATTTATCTTCGTTTATGACCTATGAATTGTTTATGGTATTTGTTTTAGCTGCTGAATAAAGTACTAAGGAGATAATTCACAACTTCTGCAGGCCTGCCTGTTGATATCATCACAATTGGCATCTGAATTTGGCACCCGTTTTTAAATCACTTTCTAAATCTGAGCTGAGGCACTCTTGACTAATATTGACTAGCCTGACTCTTCCATCATACCTTTCAGAACAACCACTATTCACAAATAGAAGTTTAGCTGCTATCACATGTCCAATTTTTTTTGAAAGGGACAGGAAAGATAATTTTTCAAGGCTGTGACTGGATAAATTAACACAGAGAAATTTCTTAGCACACGCTCATATATTCCATTTGTTCCAAAGAGTGAAATGTTTATCAAACATAAAACTGACCCCTTGGGGGATATTATTTTATACTCAAACACTATTTTCAGCGAGGATATTTTCACCAGCCAAAGCAGTTTTGCTTTGCACTGCCAGGTGCTATAAAACTAAATTACAGACTACGTTGAGTATGCTTCAGGTTGCATTTTAATCTGTATCATATTTTCTAAGTGTGCCTTTCTCATTTTTGTGGAGTTACAAGCTTTCTAATGACAACTATTAGAGGGCCAAACTGCACAGCAGGAAATATGTAACACACTGAAATTATGGATCATTTTCAGTTACCAAGGCAGGCTTGAGGGAAAAAGAGAAGATGAAGTGGGCCTGCAGCAAAATTAATCCAATGTGTCTAGCTATGTGAAAAATAGTAGCAAACAAAAATATTTTGGTAATGCCATGATTAAATTGCAAAGCTACATGATTAACACTCCAAGGATCATTTTTAATGCAGAAGTGATGTTGAACCAAGCTCATGAGAGCAAGTGGATGAATAAATGGGTTTTTTTTCCCGTTCCCTCTTCCATTCTGAAAAGGCATATAAATTGGCAAAATAACACATTTACTTTCAAATATTTGGAAAATTGCTTTCTTTGCTATGCTTTGCTTTAGGGTGTAGTAAAAAAAAAACTACATGCACTAGGAACTTGCAAAATCTTTAATATCCATTTACTTTTAATACATACAACTTCCTATGTTCTTTCTCTCATTCTTTATTGCTTTCTATGTATTGATTATTTTTGAAAAAGGCTGAAATATGGCATCCACCTTTAATCTCATACTGGTATTTTTTTCTTTCCAAAACTTTCTATCTATCTATCTATCTATCTATCTATCTATCTATCTATCTATCTATCTATCTGTCTGGGGGGTGGGCTTTAGCCCCAAGGAGTAGGGGAAACACATGAAAGAACAATTATATAAACACCAGTTTAGTCCAGAAAAACAGAACAGGTAAAAAAGAAACTTAACGTGACTACCCCTTGATTCCCTTATTCCCTTGTGGAAGGAAGTGAAAATCTGTCAGACCATCAGGATTCTGTTACCTACTGTAAATCAAATTCTTGTAGATCATATGGCTGTCAACTTCTAACTGAAACTGGCCACAACCATCTTTCTGTTCCTCAGTTGCCACACAGAGGGGGACGCGGGGGCGGGGGGGAGGAAGTTGGAATGCCTGAAGTTGGGGAAGGAGTGCCTGAAGAGCCTGCCAGTTAACCCACTTGGCCAATGTGACCAATGTGACACTTGGGGATGAGATTATTTCCTAGTTTAATTATACTGAAACCACAGAAAAAATTTAGAATTGGTTTTCCTTTGAAGCTGTGCCAATGTGAGGTACTCAATAAACAGGATCTTTGAGAAGGAGCTAAGTCTCAGAGTTTTGATTCGCCTGGGTTCATTAGTTGGAGCCTTAACAGCAGGACCTTAGAACAATTAGGGCAATTAATCAGTATAACTTGCCTTCAGAAGTTGTGGGACATTTTTCAGAAGAAATTGGACAACCATTTGTCTGAAATGGTATAGGGCTTCCTTCCTGAGCAGGGCATTGGACTAGAAGACCGCCAAGGTCCCTTCCAGTTCTGTCCTTTCTGTTATTCTGTTACATGTTTCCTGACCTGGTCTACCTCAAAGTGTTTCCAGTGGGGAATCTCACATTCTCTCCAAGCTAAGAGACAACTGATTGTTAGAAAACTTTGAATTTACTAAATAGTTATGCAAAGGCCTGTAACCATGCCAATCAATGTGAGAGAAACAGAGGAATTGGTTATCTGGCCATTCATGTTAAAAAAAGAATAAGGGGAAAAAATGATTTTTCACAGCAGAAGAGAAACAGGAGGTTAATATAAGTGCCAAATGTCTTCTTCTAATTGTTCTATCCAATGAATATCTACTATCCTTTTATGACTTTGGTGAAAAGTCCAGTGTAATATTCTGTTCATCTTTTCTTTTGAGTAAGTGTTGTTTATAATATACCATTTTAGTGCAATAAGAATTAGCAAATCCCATTCTTTCTCATGCTCTTCCATTCTGTTTCTCCTTCCTAGTACAAAAGCTACATGTATATCATGTACACCTTTTGTACATCAAGCAGCTTCTCATCTGCTTCTTTCTCAATGACTGAACTGAGAACTCATTGCAATGAATGTTCAATTTGATTGCACTTCACATGATACTGGAAGCAAAAGTATTGCTTCTACCCCAAAGAGTCACACCGGAACATCCAACACATTGGATGGTAAAATACCACGACTAGAAATCTATTCCTTCCATCTTGTTTAATGGTAAATGAAATAGTGAGTTGACATTGCCACTATCAGTTCTGCCACGGGGTAGTAGAATTGAGGGATAATGGCATTGCCCAGAGACAAGGTGGCAACTTCACACAAGGGTTGTAGAAAAAGAGGTAGCTTGTATCTTCTGCCAGAAGGAAACTTATTTACTCTAAGTTGTTTTAGGAATCTAATCTAAA
The DNA here is from genome assembly GCA_032468115.1 of Grayia smithii. Lineage (NCBI taxonomy): Eukaryota > Metazoa > Chordata > Lepidosauria > Squamata > Grayiidae > Grayia > Grayia smithii. The sequence goes on along the minus strand of JANHFM010010563.1, from coordinate 29,734 downwards.
TTCTGAGTAGGTGTCCTCAGTGCACCCCCATCACATTATTTCATGAAGCTTCCATCCTTTTACGTTTTAAAGATTAGCAGAAGAAAACACTCACAATCTAGCCAAGACAACTGGAGAGTGGGAAGGGTAAATTATCACCAAGAATGTTTTTCATCATTTGTTCATGCAAATTTAGAATCTAAAGTGACTGAATTTTTAAAAGTACCCATTTTGTCCCACCTTCTGGGCTTCTTTTTAATTCCTCTATTTAGTGAGTTTAGTCAATAGAGTTTAGTAAACAGATGTTTCTTTCTATTATCTGTTAGCAGTGACCATGTTCCAGAAATAGGGAAAATATAATATGCTGATATATATGAAGTAACAATTTGTGCCATCCAAGATGTAATTGTGTTGAGCCTTCAGATTGCAAGTCTCACCCTCTTCTCCCAGAGGTCCCCAGGATCTATACATCTTACTTTGCCAAGATAGTACTGCCTCCTGCCTTGGTGTGAAGCTTGATGCTACCACCTACCTCACTGATGGCAAACCTATCACTTGCATGTCAAAGGTGACATTACACAATATTTTATTCACCAGTACCCAACAAAAAACTCTTGTGTGATTTTCAGAGAACATATGTGTGCTGTCCCATTCACATCAACTGTGGTTTAGTGCATTTATTCATATTCCCCAGCAATTCCCGTCACCAAAAATCCAGAACTGTCCCAATTAAGTCCAGCCCTAAGCAGACCAATGCTAGCCCACAGAGCAATAGCCAAAGCGTCCACGAGGCACTTGAAAGTTTATCAATCAAAATAAATCCACCAGGCAAATTTAAATCCACAACATGAGAGAGTTCATGAGGCAAGAAAAGTCCAGTGTTTCCAAGGCACGATCCAAGTGAAGGTACAGTGTCAATCCAAAGCAAGGCAGGAATCACAACAAGCAGAAAACACACAGCTAGGAAACAAACACATTGTTCCCAGCATTGCCTCCATCTGTCTGCTGTGCTAAATAGCCAGCTTCTAGTGCAGCCCGTCAAGAAGGGTGAAGCTTTCTCCTTGTGAGTAGTCTGGCTGACATTCTCTGCTCCTGCCTTTTCTCTGCCCTACGTGTTCTTGGATCAAGAACAGAAGGCAGTTCCTCCTCCTCCTCACTGACCAGCTACAGCTGCATGCTTTCCCCACCTGGATCCTCAGCCAAATCCCTCATAGATGACTGCTCAGAGCCATCAATCAACTCAGCTCCTGATGTGCCAGCAACTGATTCATCCTCCCCCAAGCTGGCATCTAGAGAAGAGTCATCACAACACAAGAGGACCATGCTTTCAAGCAGACTCCAGAGCCTCCAAAAGTTGTGCAAGAATGAAGCAAGCTTTTTTGCATGGTTTTCAGAGGCTGCAGAGGCTTGGGAAGATCTTTCAACAGAAGGAGAACAGTACCTGAAGCTAAAGTTGGCAGATTCTGGGGAGCACTGGGTCATGGGGAAATCATGCCGTTCCCCCAAGGCTTGCATACCTTGGAGAATGGCAAAAGGCGGCCATTTTGGAGTGGTATCTGTGGTACCAGGGCTGAAGTCAAGGTCTGAGCCTCTATTTCAGGCCCAGCCTTGGTGCTGCTGCTGAGGGCTGCTGTTGAAGATAACTTAGATTTGGGAGGAGATAGAGAATTGTTTCTCTTTTGGTCAGGCATAGGAGTGACATGCCAGCGGAGTCAAATTAGGCATAGTTTGAATTTTTGACATTCCAAGCCCAAAGGGTCCAAGCCCAAAGAAAATTTACCTATTGCCTAAGGAGCACCTCACTTGGCATCTCTCTCCAACACTTTCTGGCAAATTAAGGGGGGGGAATCAAATTAATTATAAAGCCTTATTAATACTAGGGTGTGTCTAAGAGAATCAGGCCCTATTCTCTTCCCCTTTTGGGGAAACAGATCAAACTTTCAAGTTGTAAATAAAATCACTTTTTTTTTAAGGAAAAGAGAATGTAAAAATTCTTAGGTAATGTCTTTAAAGGGTCTCCCATAAAAGAATGTATTTTGATCTGATAGAGGAGAGATGACAGTTGCTTTGTTTCTATTTAGATGCCATTCTTTCTGTAAAGGGCATCCAAACTACATAAATACCTCCATGCACAGAAACATCAGAGACAATAAATTAAACTAAAAACACAATCAAAATAATTCAATTGTATAAAATATTTGTGCCTAAACTTGTTCCCTGTTTCCTAAGATGGACTGACACCTGAAACTAAATTCCCCTCCTCAAGTTTGTGGACTTTTTCCAATAAATTGTAGGTGTCAAACTTTTTTTTTCCTTCAAAAGCTCAGAAATGCTGTTCTATAGCCCAATATTCAACCTCTTACTTCTCCCCTCACCCATCCCCAGAACTGATTTTCTCTTTCCAAAAGGGAGGGGGGGGAAATGTCATTCTACCTGTAGAAGGAGTGTTGTGGAGGGTTCTCTCCTGTTGCTATGTACGAAAATAAACATATCGTCTCAGGAAGATTTTACTTGAGAAAAGAAGAATATGAATTCCTTGTCTGGGAAACAGTTGTTATTCTTGTGAATCCCAGGTGGCATCTCAGAAGAATTCTTTAATTTAAAAAAAAAGGATTAAAAAAAATCCCTGATGGATGGCTGAGAGTTTTATGGACTTAATGCCTAAGAGGAAATGTTTGTCCCCTGAGGCCCTTTTTTATATCTACGTGATCTGCAGTGTCTCTGTGTGTGATTGTGAGTGTATGTGTATTAATTTATATTAGCCGGTGTGGTATAGTGTTTAAGAGACTGGATTGAACTGGCATATCCAAGTCCAATCTCAGCCAGGGAAGCTGCCTGAGTGATTCTGGACCAGTCACTTGCTCTCAGCCCAACCTATTTCTTGCTGTGGGGAGAAATGGGAAGAGAAAGCACGCTTTGTGCAGTACCTTGAACAACCTGAACAAAAGGCAAGATTCAAATGTAAGAAATACATAAATATTATACAGGATTTTGGTTGCAACCTTTTAATTGTCTTTGGTCAAAGATAACAAAAAGGAGATTATGTATAGAATTTTACACGTTACATATCAGAGAATGTAAAGGTTAGAAGAGGCCTTGGAAATCATCCAGTGGCCCAGTGGTTCTCAACCTTTTCTTCACCATGGACCCCCTTTAAATACCTTTTGTGACCACGGACCTTGGCCATGGACACCCCTTCCCTCACGAAAGAGATCTAAAACAAGATCAATTGATGATATCACAAAAAGTATTATGGGCCGAATTGGCAAAACAAAGCTCAGGATCGTATAGTTTGGAAACATACAGAAGAGGCCTTCATCCTGCAGTGGATAGACAATGGCTAAAATGATGATGATGATGATTTCTTCAAGGCTTCATGGACCCCCTGTGATGACATCGTGGACACCCAGGGATCTGTGGACCACCGATTGAGAGCCACTGATCTAGTCTAACCATCCGCCCAATGCAGGAATCCTTTGCAGAGTTTGTAAGTTTGCAGTGTGTACTATGCACACCCTCATAAAATGATCTAGATTGCAAATGTCAAGGCTGCTAAGTGAAGACACATTAAACTTTTATCTATGACCTGCTAATGCAACTTTCATTACAACTTATAAGGAAAAGTTTACAATTTCTACTCAAACTAGTTCAAATCTAGGTATTAAAAGAATTTACAGCTTCATAAGCCTTTGGAAAGCTGCTGGCATTATTATTCAGATTTTCAGTGAGCAGATTGGGAGCTTATGCTGGACTAGATTTCAGTTAAAGGAGTGTGCAAATGCAGTTAATTGCGTTACCTTTGTAAACAAATTAAGCCATACACACTGAATGTATAGTAATTTTATAATTTAGATAGCTGTTTCCCAGAGGCAATTACAGACAAAAGTGGTAGTTTTTTATAAGAAAAAAAAGTGGCTAATTTTCAGTCAAAATCATTCTCACAGAAAGTCTCAAAAATCTGAGATTTTACATCTATTAAAATGGTATTATGCAGATCAGCCTTTCCCTTTTCATTCATTATAAAATAGCAGCAAATCTAGAACGCAGTAAAAACACACGCGCATATATATAAATGGAGTATTAATTTGAATATAGCCATAGAGTTAATATCTTGCTTGATGAGCTTCTCCCACCTTTGCAAACTTATAAGCTTCTACTGGGATCATTCCAAGTAAGAGAAAGGAGAATAACTCCTCCTCGATATTTCTAATCCACAAACTAAATCCCAGTTTTAACCCTAGATCTGTCTGCTATAAAACAACATATATCTTACAGCATGCAATTCCAAAACATTCATGGACTGCATGGATACCCACTCCCAGTTGTCATGAGCAGCCCACAGAGTTCTGTTGACAGTTGCTATCAAACTGGAGCATCCTTCTTTGCTATGACATTTGGCAACATAAGCACCGCCATCTGCCAGGTCACTCGATAGTGCGCCAAGCTTAGCTGCTACAATTTGGTGGCAAACTCTCACTTTATGGAGAGGAATTGCCTTGCAATATCTACAGTGTGCTTGCTTTTGTGGAAGGACAGTCTTGTAGTGATGAGCATGGACCCTTCCTTTTCTTTGTTGTTTCCCCATCCCTAGGACTTTAAGGCAACTTGAGGAGCACTAGATCACACATGAGGTTCCAAGGACAAAAGGAAGATGCTGTTAACACCTGAGTCTAGGTGTGGCTGTTGGGAGGAGGTTCTGGTTATATGGGAGAGCAAGAGGGAAAGACATTCAGCAAGAGAGTGGAGCAGTTTCTGGGGGAAAGTGTAGCATACAGTGAGTGATGGTAGTAGTAGTAGGAACATGGAATCCAGTAAGCCAACAGTAGAATTGTTGAAAGAAGAAACAAAGCCCAATGACCACTCCACTGCACTATACTGTACTGCACTCCAGTAAAGATGCGCTGTGGCACAGTGGTTAGAGTGCAGTACTGCAGGCTACTTCTGCTGATCACCAGCTGCCAGCAGTTTGGCAGATCAAATCTCACCAGGCTCAAGATTGACTCAGCCTTCCATCCTTCCGAGGTGGGTAAAATGAGGACCCAGATTGTTGTTAGGGGCAATATGCTAACTCTGTAAACCACTTAGAGAGGGCTGCAAAAGCACTAGGAAGCGGTATATAAGTTTAAGTGCTATTGTTATTGTACTTTTGTGTCTATAAAGTTTCCGCTTAACTATGTTCAGTGACCTCACCTATGTGATCTTGCATTATTTAAACCAATAAAAATACCAACTGACATATTATATAGCCTGCATTGATAGGTGGGGCTAAAAAGCATGCATGGCAGCCACCGCAGAGATACAACCCAACCAGGGAGAACAGATCATCTGGAGCCCTGATGGTTGCAACCGAAGTCCCCAGCCACTGCATGTAGCCCACAAATCAAGAAAACAGCTGTTAAAAGCTTTCTGGCTAAAAGGTTTCTTTTTTAAAAAAAAAAGAAGAAGAAGAGACAGGACACATTATCTTTCTAGCCTTCGTTGCACAGCCAACTAGCTTGAAAATGGGGCAGGAGAATTAGACACCAGGGGTAAAGAAAGAGCCATCGTTGCAATTTAAGAATTCAAAAAGCCCTAGGAAATGACTTTTGACAACACCGGATTAACTGGCCTCCTTCGACCCAGGGAGGTTGTTCAAGATAACCATGAGGCCACACGTGGCTTTTTTTTTTTTTTTTAAATCAGAAAATGTGGAACTTTGGACTTCCATTGTGTGAGGCAGATTTTTCATCCTCTTCAGTTACTGGACTCTCATCTTGAGGTGTTCCAAATGCAGGAAGTCCTTGACTTACGATTGCAATTAAGCCCAACATTTCTGTTGCCTAGCGAGGCTGTGGTTAAAAGGAGTCGTTTTGCCACAGTTATTACTGTGTTTTCCTGAAAATAAGACATGTCCTGATAATAAGCCCAACTGGGCTATTCAACGCATTTGATTAACGTAAGCCACCACCACAGTGGTGAAGTCCAATTTTTTTTACTACTGGTTCTGTTGGCGTGGCTTGGTGGGTGTGGTGTGGCTTGGTGGGCATGGCAGAGGAAGGATACTGCAAAATCTCCATTCCCACCCCACTCCTGGGGGAAAGACACTGCAAAAACTCCATTTCTTCCCAATCAGCTGGGATTCGGGAGGCAGAGAACAGATGGGGGTGTGGCCAGTCAGAATTTTTACTACCGGTTCTCCGAACTACTCAAAATTTCCGCTACTGGTTCTCCAGAACTGGTCAGAACCTGCTGAAACCTCTGATGATATCCCTTAAACAACACAAATATGCATTTTCCTTGGATTCTTGTCTTTGAAGGAAAATTAAATAGGAATAACATGATGTCAGTGGTCACAAATTGGGCTGGCCCATTGCAAGCAGGAATATAATTTGGTCCTCTACGCACTTGACAATTCTTGCAGTTAAAAAGCAACAACGGTGTAGAAAGTCAGCACTGCATCCTCCTAGAAGAATGAAGGATTTTGAGGATTTTTTTTTTTAAAAAAGGTAGAATATTATATTTCCCTAAATGAGAAATGGAGAAACATGGTGGGTTTTTTTAAAGAGGCAGGAAGCAGACTCAGTCTTAAAAGAGCCACGGTGTCCCGCTGGTTAGAGTGCAGTACTGTAGTAGGCTATTTCTGCTGATCGCTGGCCTTTGGAAGTTTGTGGGAGCTTCATCCCTGGAACCTTCCAAGAAGAGACTGGACTGCCATCTGTCAGAAATGGTGTAGGATCTCCTGCTTGGGCGAGGAGGTCATTTCCAACTCTGTTATTCTGTTCTGTTCAATAAGTTTGGAATCTTTGGGGCACCAGGGACTGGTTCCGTGGCCAGAGGTTTTTTTGTGTGGACCGAAGGGGCTGTGATTTTGCATACTGCCTGCATCCCATGGATGGAGCTTTGCTTGTTTGGGTGGCCCAGTTTCTGGCATGGCATGGACTGGTGCCAGTCCAGGGACTGGGGGTTGAGGACTGCAGATGTAGATAATTCTTGGAAGACTGGCATTAAGCAGGCAAACCAAAGGCATCACTTCAAATGCTTTCCACCACTATGTTTGCACACAAGTATAAGAAAACATGTAGGGGCCCACACCCCAACTTTGAGAAAAATCTGTTGAGTGATTTGTTTTGAAACACTAGCGTCATATTGTGCAACCTTGGCAACTTTAAGACATGTGAACTATCTGAAATTATATTATGAAGCAGTTGCATTGTCTGCCATAAGTGATCGGTTTAACTCAACAGAAAAAAGAATATTGAATATAGAAGGTCATGATTTATTATATGGATGGCATGCTTATGTATTG
>JANHFM010010563.1:4610-22370 GCA_032468115.1 Grayia smithii | reverse complement strand
GGCGGGTGGGCCCAGCTCCCGGCCATGGAGAACCGATTCGGTGATATCACATTGTCACCGCTACCGGCTCACATGAACCAGGCCGAACCGGGAGCAACCCACCACTGTTATAGATGGTTCACCAGCATAGAAGATCCCAAAGTAACAATGCAAGAAAACGGGTGTTACTTCTGATGTTTTAGATTCTTAACTTTTATGTAAAATCCTGCTTGCATTTGAAACTTTCGTTATACAATAATGTGTCTCAGGTTACTACTATAAAATCATGTAACTGCTAGTAAGATCAACTACTTTAAGCTTTTAGAGCTCTGTATGTTGTAATGACAAAACTGTCTTTCATTCATTTTCCATTTACCTCGCTGCCTTTTTTCTCTCAGAAATTGTTCTTTTTAATATAAGTGAGGGCTTTCTTTATTTCTCGATACACACACACACCCCTTTTTGGCTCAAAATCCTATTTAATTAGTTTTGTATCTCAATTCCAATTCATTTATATCAATAATTCTTTCTGACAAGGTTTAAGAGTTCTCCAGCAACGTCTGACACAGGCAGCACACAGGTTGGAAAGTTAATGGTGCTTGCCAAGGCGGGAGGCAAATGAGCAGTAACAAATTCATTTACAGGTCATTAAACAGGATATAAGCAGGGAGAAGGTTTTCCTTGTCTATGTAGGGAAGAGGGAATGCTTTTGAAAAGTTTATTAGCAATGCCAGGCTGGTTTGTTCCACAGTAACATCCAGCAACCAACTTTCAGAGGACAAATCTGTTAATATGATAGCGCTCCAGATATTTTCATCTTAAATGAAGTATAATGAAAAACAATATTGTGTTGGTTGATGTAGACCCTGTGCAATGCTAACTGTTTTGCCCAGAGGGCTTTAAAAAAAAAACATTCATGCTCTTTGATCTCCAAAGCCAATTTAAGAAGCAATGAAATGGCAGTTTTTCATAGCCTCGGATATTGTTGCCTTGTATTGAACTTTTAGCAGAGATTCAACTTTATATTAAATATTAAATTTATATTCAAATTTATATTAAATAAAAACTAGGTGTTATCTTATTTCTTGTGTTTTAGTTTTGTACTTCCAATTCCTATTTTTCGGAGTATAAGACCCACCTAAATTTACAGAAGGAAAACAAGAAAAAAAATAGTTTTTGGCTTCCACGTGTCAGATTTTCACCCTCTCAGGGCCCCAGAAGCATTCTGCAGTGCTCCGCACAGCCATTTTTCACCAAAAACAACCCCACTTTTGGCCTGCAGAGTGCTTCTGGGGGCTGGGGAGGACGAAAATGTGATGCACGGAGGGTGCAGGAGGCCAAAAACGCCCATATTTGGTCTGTAAGATGCGCCTAAATTTTCACCCACTTTTAGGGGGGGTGGAGGAAAGGTGGATCTTATACTCTGAAGAATACAGTAGTTTTTGACAATATCGAAATTAAGGAAAATGAATTTTCATATAATTTTTTTTTTCATTTTGATGTCACAAGGTCATTTTCTCAAACTATAAATGAATGTTCTCACTCTTCCTCACAGTTCTCTCAAGTCTAATCAATGGACTTCCAACCAGCCAGACTGCCAGCTACCAGTCCATCCACTGTCAACAGAATCCAAGGCAATTGGAGAAAAGAGTTTAAGCACAAGGAGTTTGAACCTCAGCATAAAAAAAATGTTTTTGCAATGGGGAAGTACTTTAACCATCCATACATTTTTCCCTAAGTGCTTTTGAAGAATTTTCAAACTAAAATCTGAAAATTATTTTAATACCATTCACACTACACAAATTTTCCAAAAAAAATATTCCAGTGTGTTCTGGGGTAAAATTGCATTCCAACTGATAGCCACAAAATATTCATCATTCTAAGACACATCTGGTATCATTGGTGATAAGATGGCTACAAAAACCCATATACACATAGGCTGGCTATAAGCTAAGGCTAAATACACAACCATCAGCCTAGGAGTGCCAAATCCTAGAGGCTGCCAAAATTGAAAAGACTCCTCAGAGGGAGAAAAAAACACAATCTAAAACTGAAAAGCAGTAATGACATTGTGAGTCGGCGATTTCAGTGAAGGGTTAAATATAATTTTGCAAATTGTTGCCACATGACAATAATGCTTCTGATGCCATTGAAATTAATTACTGGGTAAATAGGATGAAAATGTCCAAGAAAAGAAAAGGGAAAAAAAATGACTGAAAATCACAAGTGTTAAGCTTCAAAAACTTGAATTAAAAAAGAAACAAAGGGCATCCTTTTGAAATTCTTAACAAAATCAAAAGGTGAGCCAAACCATAAGGAGCAACAGAATATGACTTTGCCTAGGGTGCCAAACTGACTAGAGCCAGCACTGCAGACACATACAAACACCTTGAAAAAGTATTGGGGCTCTCAAAAGCACTGAATATCCTGCATGAATGGGGCAGCCGTTGTTCAAATGACTCCTTTCCCAGTTTATATTAATAAACTGCAGTAATCCACCTGCAAAAATAATTCTCTGAGATTAGAAGAATATTTCCATCGGACTATAATACCTATCTTACTTAGAAGTCTCCGTAATTAAATAATGACATGACTTCAGATAATGAAAGTAGTGTCTAATCAAAAGGGGGAAGCTTCCCTCTTACTTGTTTACATGGATCACTATTTGTAGACCAGACCAAGAAATCAACTTCATAGGAAAGCTAAAACTACCTTTATTGGAATTGTTTTGCAAAGTTATGCTATACTTCTTTCTATTTCTAATACTCCTATGAATTAGGAAGCTATCTAATTCTGAGCCTCTTCTAAATTTTATCAGTCATTGTGGCCTGGAAATACGTTACACCCCACCCCATTTCCCATCACCTCGGAATATCTCCATCAAGGTTTTGTCTTCCTTACTCCCTCTATTTTTCATCAATAGAGACCAGTAGTCAGAAGAGAGTGGGAGAAGTTATTATGGGTCATGTTTTAATATGAATTTACATAATGTTGTACTGAACCAAGATGTGAGCCAAAATGCTTTATTGTTCCTCCAGGAATTTAAAGATGCTTTTTAACTTCCTACTTTGATTTCCTACTGGTCTATAATCCTGGAATTTCCTCATGGTTTAGCCCATCTAAACACTAACCCATACCTTACTCTGCTTAGCTTTTAAAGGGTTCTGCCAAGGTTAGCAGGATCCTGCCACCTGCTACAACTGTAGTGGACTGAAACAGTACATGTTTCACCCAGTTAAAGATCTAGAGTCCTCTATGAAACTTGGCTAATTTTAATCTTGATTGAGACCTTGTGTCTTAACGTGTAGTGAAACTCCATATAGTTTGAGTCATGGTTTAGTTTAATAAGCTGGTTAATTTAGTAAATTGGATAAATGGAAAATATGAAAACCATCATCACTATATCTACCTATATGTGCATAAATATTAGCATAGATTTACACATTTGGAACAATAATACTGTGACAGTAAAACGTTACCTCCAGCAATATTGGCAAGTGTAAAAGTAGGAATCAAACATAGGCTACTGCTAGGGAAATATAACTAGGAATCTTCAAGGCCTATATATTAGCCTAGAGACATTCACAATCCTGAGAACCCCGTGACTCCTATGTCTTTTCCTGGAGGAAAAGGTTGTCTATTAATCTGCCAATTTCCTAAATAAAATTGGAGTTAGCACTATCCTTGCTTTCTCCCTCTGTGCAGTGATGTTGGTTGGGCCCAGAGGGATTAGGCAAGCAAACATTTAAAAAAACAGGAATGAAGTCTTGTGAACATCTTTTCTGAGGTTCACAAAAGCCAGAAGGCAATACTGCTTCACTTTTTTTTTTTTTTTACATCTGGCAAGCTTAAACCTTCCAGCATTTAAATTCACTCTTATTGGAACAAACTCTTAAATTCTCTGCAAAGGGGAGTGCCTCTTTGTCACAAACAATTAATCATAAATGGCTTAGCTTCCAACTTATTAGCCAGAGAATTAGTATTCCAGCTTTTTATCTAGAAATTTTGTCAAGAACAGAATATATTATAGTATATGCCTGGTGTCAGTTTCTGTTAATATGACTTTCTATAGGATGTATATATTTTTCTGCAAGCAGCATATTGTGTGTGTGTGTGTGTGTGTGTGCTTATGTCACGTGGTCAATATGACATCTGAGTAGTTATATATTTCTAAAGTTAGCTGAATTAAATCTCTTCAAATACAAATTGCAAACAATTTGCATGCACATCGCTGACATTCAAACAAGCTTTCATTCATCAGCTAATATAAAAAGAGCTGAAGTTTATTTAAGGAACAACACCTCCCCTTTAAACCTAAGCTTCTTACGAAACATTGAATAGTTTAGCATTTTAAAAATGAGACTACTATAAAATCAAATGGACACTGCCTTGTTTACTTTTCCAGTAGTGGCTTTTGCTGAAGTACATTTGATGCATGGTGTCAAGAAAGCTTTTCTTAACTCAACTTTGTGAGCTATCAATGAAATGATTTAGATTCTCTGTTTTCATAAAATCAAATTTCTCACCCTTATCTAAAAGTTAGTCAGGAGGTGCTGCTAACAGTCTAGTCCACCATTTTCTCCAAGGCTTTGTGCTCGTGTTTTACATTCATTTACTCATTCTTCCTTTTTTCCTCTCTATGTTGGCTCTCTTATCAAAAACAATGATTACACAGAGGAAGCAAGATGGAACAGCTGCATCATCTAATTGGACAATAGAATGATGGCTAGGATTTTAAAAATGCATCATGTAAAGTCAAATTGCAGCAAGTATGCAAAGTCACAGCAGGTACTGTAGGATTTGGAATGGGCAAGATAGGGGACCTTCAGGACCTTGGACAGAGCATAAGATGTTCTCAGCTCCCTTGTTAAGCAGAATGCAAATGTTTCACAAAGCTGCCCAGAATAGCACTGCTGTTGGTCCACCTTCCATGGAGAAGCAGCCTATGCCAAATATTTGGAGAACGGAATTATGGCACTTCAGAAGGCACTTTGATCCTTCCTATGGTCCTTCTCTGAGATCGAGTTGGTTCGCAGGTTGCTTTTCTGCCCTGAGTTCTGTCCTAGCCCTAACTATTCTGCCCATATGTACTACCGGGAACAATTAAATAATTAATATATAATATTAATTATTAATAAATAGTAATTAAATTGCCAGTGATTATACTGATATTTTAAATTTATCTGAATAACATTCTAGCAATGGCAGAACGTCATTGTCCTTTGCTACTTCAGTTGGGACTGGATAACATATTGATCACCACATATTAGAAAATGACAATTTTGTTGCCTTCGTTTAATGATAGTAGAAAACAGAAAGAGCACTGACATTAACTCTGAAATACACAAGCAAACATCCTGTAAGCAGTGCCTGAATACAACAAAGGTGCTGAAGAATTTCTATAACAGCTATGCAGATTCCACAATTTTAATACTGATAGTCAAAAAAAAGAGTAGCTTTATCCTTCTCGATATTGATCTAAATTTACAATTGATTTTTCAAATAATTGTCTTTTGATTTACCTGTTTGTTATTTAAAATGACAATCGAAAAGACACTGGGAGGTTGTATATATCCCCAGAGTTCTATTCTAAAAGGTTGGAGCAATGCCGGAGAAAGAGTTACATAAAGATATATCTATTTTGGCTGCGCTATGGTGAAAAGTAGAGGGTGGCTTTCATCAAAGCAGTGCAAGGCAAAATAAAATGAACAAGCTGTCTGACATGACAAAACCAAGCTCGAACACCACAGCTTCAGAACCAGAGAACTGGCAAAGCTAATAACGGCATTGTTCTCTATTTGCTAAGTTGGCTGCAGTTCAAGGGCTTATTTAAAAGGCTGAGGGCAGCTCTAAGTTACAGTCATAGCAGAGATGGCAATCTCTGATGGAAAGATGAAGTCTTTGGTTTGCCCTCTGCTCATAGCAAAGGACTAACTATGACAGCTTATAAATCACCCCACAGCAACTCAAATCCAAAACATACCACAATGACAGGCTCCAGCTTCCCCAGTTTGTGAAAAGTATCATCTTCAAATACTTTGAACTTGTTTTCTAAATAGGTTAATGATAATTATCCAACTAAAAACAAGTGGAAATCAAACTGATCTCTATACAATTACTTTATTCTGGGTGGTGGGGGGGAGAGGTTGAAGGGAGACAGTTGAGCTGAAAATTGCATGAAAACGTTTAAGAAAACAACTTACGTTCCAGCCTACTCATTAGCTAATAATTGCAAATCAGTGCATTTTATACTGAAATTTGCTACAATGTTATTTTGGAGTCCTTGGTGCTTTGTGAAATTGGTTATTGCTTGCAGACATTTGATTACTCAACTAGGTAATACCATCAGTTGACTGAGTGTGGGATTTTCTCCCTGTTTGCTTCCCTGCCGATTTTCTCCTCGGTAGTTTTTTAATTAAGTTTTTTACTTGATTGTTTGTCTGGTGCTAAACCTTGCTTATCTTAGTATTGGCTGTTGGAGAGGATGTGTTCTGCCTTTTTCATTTCACTTCTCTCTCCCTCTCTCTCTCTCTCTCTCTCTCTCTTGAAAGGTATGTAAATGTATTTTATTTCTATATATCTATTGAAATCTGTTTGGGCCCTGAGGGTGATTTGGGATTTTTTGTATGGCATTAGCTGCACAACTAGGATCAGGATGAAAAGGTATCTATAATCATTCAATCAATCCTAGTAGCTTTCCAGAATGCTGCTCCACAAACTGTTGGGTATAAGACTCTTGTTGTTGTTGAAGTTAGACTGTTGGATCAAAAGACACTTGCTTATATAGCAACCTCCCTATGGAGATGTTCCAATCCATGGCTGGGATAGCAGTGGAGTTTTCCAAGGTTACTGCCTTAGGGACCTTCAACCTGTTGTACAGATTCAAAGATAGGATCAAGAGTTTGCGGCCACCAATTAAGAAGAGAAGGACAATGAGACTGCTTCAACTGAGAAAAAAAAACCTGGCCTTTTTCCAGACTCTCATTTTAAGATCTCAAGCTCTTCACAATAAATCCAAACAGTACAATATTATACAATGTTCATTTTGCTTGTCATTAGACTGGCAGTTGGTGTGAGGAGGGATTTATTCCTGTTCTGCAAAGTAGTTGTCCAAATCTCCTCTGCTATCCTCTGAAATGGTATTTCAAGCTAGTATACATGACCCTTTTATCAGACATAGATCACTGCATAAGGGCATATCGGTTATCTAATAATGATTACCTGGCAAGATTTTTAAGCAACTTTTAATATGTTGGGGAAGAAACTGTAAAGTATCATCTTTCATGTGAAGGAAGACAATATTGGGTTTTTGTTTTATTTAAGACGACAACTTACAGAAGTAAGTTGCATTCATCTGGCATTGGCAGATATGTATCAAAGAAGGATTGATCTCAGTCCTTTTCCTGTTTCATACTCCTACAATCAGTGGAAGATTTATTATGCTCATAGACCAGCATAAACTAATCTTGCCAAACTGCAGTAAATCAACAGCAATGTTGTCACTTGCAGAAAGCATCCACTGTTTTACTCAGCTGCACAAAATAATAAAAAAAAATTCCAGCTTTGCAACACATGTGAATTTTAATAATATAATGAAGATAAAGTGTCCCTTATAATCAGACCAACCTTGTCTTATAGATCAGTTTTAGCTGAAATTACTGGCATCAGTACAGCTAAGAATCAAGGACACCACTTCATGCTAACATAAGCACTTTTAGAGCCACCGTTTTCAACGAAAGAGAGGAGCAGTGTAATCCCAGCCGTGCTTAAAGCCGTTACTCCAACTCTGCAGGTGGCAGTGCACGAACAACCTTATTAGGGCTCAGAAACTAAGCAGGATGAGACCTAATTATATTACTTGGATGGGAAATCACCAATCAGCAGTCCCAAGGCTGCAGAGCTGATGGGACAAAAACTGCATGACTGTTTCCATGCAGTCACTGAAAACCAGTCTCAATGTGCCTAACTACTGTGATTGACCACTAGTCAGTTGCTGTTGTTTTGTGGCTATCGCATAGTGCCATAGCCTAAAGAAAAATTATCTATTTTATTCTTATTTATCAGATTGTTTCAGATTGCTCAACTCTAAAAATGCTCTGAGTGACTTATAATATGTCCAGTACATATATTAGAAACAAAGCTAAACTGTCCAGACTTAAGCAATGTTCCCCAACATGTAAGAAGACTTGACAGGGCTCTGCAAACACACTAATTTCAGGCCTGGGAATAGAACGAGAGAGAGGGGGGGGAGGGAGGAGGGAGAGAGAGAGAGAGAGAGAGAGAGAGAGATGGATGTGGGGAAGGCTTGTAACAGAGAAGTGACACTTCCTTTTAGACCACTGTGTTGCATGGCGCAAGACCTGAAGAAGGCTTCAAAAGGCATATTTTAACTCAATAAGGCCTCATCATATTAACACACAAAAGTTATTCAGTCCAAAGCCATGTTTAGCCTTTGTATTATATGCTGGGGGTGGTCATATTATCAAAGAGAGTGGAGCTAAGAAAAAGGAACTTTTTAAAGTTCCAGTTCAAATAAAATCCATTTAGGTAATGCAATTATTAACCTGGCAGTAAATTTTCAAGCAACAACCTGCAAGAATTTGGTGGTGGTGGGAAGTTTGCTCTATAACATACTCCAGCAAGTGGGGGGTGGGAAACAACTCCAGTGTGTTCCAAGTTTCTACCCAGGCAACATCGTTCTGTTCAAAAGAATACTGTGAAGGATCCTTGGTGCTCTCTGAGCTTGGTTGTTTGCTTGCAGACATTTCATTATCCAAACTACCATATTTTTCAGAGTATAAAATGCACTTTTTTTCCCCTTAAAAGTGGGTGAAAATTTAGCTGTGTCTTATAGACCAAATATGGGTGGTTTGGGGCTCCCAAGCCCTCTGTGCATCGCATTTTCATCCTCCCAGGCCCCTAGAAGCACTTTGCAGTGTTCTGCATGGCCCGTTTTTGCCAAAAATGGACCAGTTTTTGGGCTCCCAAGCCCTCCATGTGTCACATGTTCACCCTCCACAGCAGTAGTGGGTTGCTCCCGGTTCTGTCCGGTTCTTAGAACAGGTAGTAAAACAGGTGGGAGACTCTGCCCATCTACCCCAACATCATCAGGGGGCAATCTGCGCATGCACAGAAGCAAGTGCAAGCAAAGCACGAGCAAAGTGCATGCATGCGCTCACATCGCAAACCATTAGTAAAGGTAAGTGGAACCTACCCCTGCTCCCCAGCCCCAGAAGCACTCTGCAGGCCAAAAACAAGAGCATTTTTGGTGAAAACAGAGCCTTTTTTGGCAAAAACGGCCATGAGGAGCACTGCAGAGTGCTTCTGGGAGCCTGGGAGGGTGAAAATCTGACACGTGGAGGCAAAAACTTTTTCTTGTTTTCCTCCTGTAAATTTAGGTGTGTCTTATAGTCCGGTGTGTCCTATAGTTCGAAAAAGAAGTTAGGTAACATGTATTAGGTAACATCATCAGTGCTAGTTTGGGTAATGAAACATCTGCAAGAAAATAACCAAGCTCAGAAAGCACCAAGGACCCCCTCATTCAACCCTGAGCTACAAATATTCCCCTTTATTGGAAAGAATGCTGTTATTATCAAACCTGTTTTAACAGGATTTCATAGCTGCTACTAAACTATAAGCACTATTATCAATAGATATTGCAACTCAACTCCCCACCCACCCCCCGCCCACCAAAAAAGTTCAGGATCTATTTGCAAACTAGGGATCCAAAGTAAAACATATAAGCAGTAATATCCACAATGCAAAAAAAAAAAAAAAAAAACCCAGCTTTTACAGAGGTGTTTTTTTTTTTCAATACCAATAGGACTTTCATGACTTCATTGCTAGCTTTCAGCAATTTTACATTAGTCTTGTCAGTGTAATGATCCAGTCATTCATAGACAAGTTGTGCAAAGCTGCTTTTCCTCCTCCTCCTCTTCCTCCTCTCATTCTGGAACCAGTTTTGGAAGCAGCTTCTAGTCTCCCCATTAATGTACATACTCAGCCACTTAGTATAAACATACAGGTGGAAAACCCAAAGGTACTTTTTTCAAGAGGCAACTGGACTTTCTAGGTGGTGTTTTTTTAAAGATGTTTCATTTCTCATCCAAGAAGCTTCTGCAACTCTTCTTGGATGAGAAGCAAAACATCTTCAAAGAAAAACTAGAAAGTCCAGTTGCCTCTTGAAAAAAGCACCTTTGGAACAACCATGACCTGAATGACTGAGGATCTCCATACACATATAAGTGAAATAGATATTTCAGAACAAATGTACTAGGTACGAGAATTTGAACTTTAAGACATGCATGACTTGCTAAATTAAGCAACAAAAACAGAAGAAAAGCAGGGGGGACAAGGTGACTAGTTCACCTCCTGTTGAGTAATTCAAGGAGATGTCTTTGGGGGAAAGTAGATGGTGGCAGCATATTGAGTAAATTGTATCCAGAAAGGTGGCAAGGTGCAGTAAGTATTATAGAAGAAAAACTAAAGAGGGATCCCCACTTGAGGAAGCCAAATGTCCCAATCACCAAATCCCAGATATGTGTACATCTCTTTACACACATGAACTAGGAAATAATGCAAGTGATTCCTAATGTATGGATGAGTCCTTTTAATCCTCTGGTGCATTACAAGGTGCCTCTTTCCAATGCTTTGCTCTAGCCTGGTTCTCATTACTGTTGAGTACTACATAGTTATTTAAAGGTTGCAAGACAAGCAATCTGTTCTGACCTAGGCTTCCTTAGAAAGCATGAAGCAAAGTCTTAATCCCACAAAACCTCTTTTATTTATACAACTGTAAATTACTTTCATTTACAAATCTGCAAGGCTTGATAAACAGTCTTTCAGAGGAAGGTTTTCCACACCCACCTATCTCATGTGGAACACTGCCAGAGAGCTAATTTCCAGACACAGGGCAAGGCCAAACTTAGCACAGAGTCCGTTGCAAATCTTGAATTGACCAAATAAACTAATTGCTTCCTGCAAAAGCTCACATCCTATTTACTCTTCTTTTATGTCTTATGGGAGGGGCCAATCATCTCCAAGCCTTACTCCCAAGTCGACCCTGTTTTCTTAATTGTTCTTGTCATTTGGCAGCTCTGAGCATGTGCATACTGGGAACTGGCTCCCACTGTTCTTCTGCCTCGCTGCTGTCAGACTCCGGAGGCTGCACATAACTATCAAATGGCCTTGCCCGCCCCCCCCGACTCCAATGCAGAGCCCTTGTCTGACCTTTCCCCAGCCCCCAGGTCTGGCCCAACTTCCTCCCCAACCTCCCCACTGTCCGACTCTGCTGCCAGCTCCACTGGCCACCAGCAGGCCACAACAACCACAGCATGCAGAAGAATCAGATATAATGATTTTCAACCTAGTAGATACAGCATTGAAAATCCACAACTGTGTTCTACAGAACACCAACATCAGACGTATTAATAAGAAATGCCAAAAGGGCCCTGGTGAAAAGAAGGGGATATTGTACCATTTGTAGGGTTTTAGAGTAAAAGAACTCACAGGACTGGCAACATTCATTGAATTATCTGCCTTGTGCTTATAAAGCCTTTAGCCATCCTCAAAGGCTAAAATATTAAATCATTTCATATGCAACAGAAGTTTTTCAATAGGCCCTTGATAGAAACCTCATAGCTATCCAAGATATAAATTAAAAGCTTTCACTCTGTTGAACTGTGCAGTTTTTTTTTGGTTTTTTTTTTTAAACCCTTCAAAGGTCACAGTTAACTAACTAAAACTGTATTTCTGTAATTTGTTTTTCTATAGTGCCACATAAAATGTCAGGATTTTGGAAATAAATTACTGGTATTTCAAAAATGTTTAAAAGTGTCAGACATTCCAGTCTGGATACAGCAATTAATTTCTGTCTAGGAATGCAGGCACAAACTCAGAAGCTTAGCACAAGAATCAAGGGGCAAATCCTGGCTTATATAAGTAACAAAGAAATGTAATCATGATGAAAATCAGCTTCTATAGAGTATCAGAATCCAGCTTTCTGTCTAGGTGTTGCTGAGTTCCTTTCTCCCGCCTTTTTGTTATAATGGGCCAGTTGACATAAGCCACATTGACTTGTTGAGGACATCTGGGCTTTATTTACAAATAGTCCATTGTTCCATTGTTTGTGTTCTTCCTAGTCAGGACTTCTAGGAAGGATTTTTCATAACTGTTTAAATCCCTAATATTTCAATAAAAAAAGAAGTTCTAGCTATATAAAGAAGGAATTCACCAAAGCAAACCCTAATGCATTAACAAATAAAGACCTCAAAATCAGATATTACTGGAAACTGTGAAACCTCAAATCCTAAAGATGTAAGAGACCTTTCAAATCTTTAGATCCATCACCTTTATCCTGCTTCCATTCTCTCCAGCTTGGAATGGGGAATTGCAGTCAGTGAAAATGATGGGCAGATATTATTTCCTTTTGGATACCCATTCCATATTGTCTCAGGATCTTCCATCGTTTGAAGAGAATAGCTGATTGATTTCTCAGTTAAAAGTGTAATAACAACATGAGTTAGAATCCGTGATGGCGAACCTGTGGCACACATGTCACAAGTGGCATGCAGCGCCTGCTCTGTGGGCATGTGAGCCGTCGCCCCAGTTTATCTCCGCTGCGCATGCATGCGCCTCCCACCAACCAGCTGGTCCTTGGGTCTCTGCCATGCATGCATAGGGTTGGGGCGCATGCGGGGGGTCATGCTCGAATATGTGGGGTGCAGGGCACATGCATGGGGCTGTGGATGCATGCGGGGGGGCTGGGAGGCATGCAGGGGAGCGCGCATGCAGGGGGGTGGGGCATGTGGGGGCGTGTATGCATGTGCAGGGGCAGGGTGCATGAGTGACCGTGTCTGCATGCACGGGGGCCAGGGCACATGCACGGGGGCCACGCACACATTGTATTTTGGGGGTTTGGATGCACGCGGGAGCATTCGTGGTGGGTGGAGCGCAGGCGCTTTGGGCACTTGGTCCAGAAAAAGTTAGCCATCACTGAGTTGAAACATTTACTAACCAATCTATTGTGTAATTATCGTATATCTTGAAAACTAGCAGCTTAATTTCTCTCACTGTTGATCTCCTTACCCTATAGCCTGGAATCCATAATTCACAAAATCTAGATAATTTAGGAAACTTATTTGAAATATTTAGTTTTCAATTTCTTATTATTTCCTTTATTCTTTAATTCAAATTTTGTTCTGTTTTAAATTCTGTTGAAAAACTTCAATATTTTTTTTTAAAAAAGAAATTTGTTTGAAACCAATAGTATTTTTATCATGCCAACATAAATATGGCCAGAATTTATCCAAAAAATACACACGTCCTAATTAACACTTCCTCTAATAACTAATGCAGGAAGCTTTCAGCCAACAAGCTGTGCCTCTAGTTTTGTATTCATTGTTTGGCATAAGGACAATTTCTTGGTGCTTTATAACACCAAGAAATGTATTATTGGAGTTACTTGCATTTCATGAATAACTGTGTTATTAGAATGTGGAAAATACTTTATTTAAAATGGGATTCAATTTGGATTTTTTTTTATATCACACTTTCATACAAATAACTCTGTGGTTTCGCTATTTTTGGAACAGAAGAAGTATAGAGAATGACTCAGAATGTTTTTATTCCATCCATCTCTCCTGTTTTCCTGTTATGTATTTATAGTACATAGGCAGAACTATAATTGATCTTTTTATTTTGGAGTTTTAGCACTGGCTTGGCCTATTGAATGTTAAGAACCAAACTGTTCTGTTGCAAATGAAAGTTATGTAATAGGAAGGAAGGAAGGAAGGAAGGAAGGAAGGAAGGAAGGAAGGAAGGAAGGAAGGAAGGAAGGAAGGAAGGAAGGAAAAAAAATAATCAGTGGAAGTGGTATATGGACATTAATTAATATAATAATCTTCCATTCAGTGTAGGTTTATTTATATGATAGCATTCTGGGCATCTGAAGAGACTTTTAATTATTCATTCCCCAAAGTGCTCAATGCTGCCATTTTGGAACAAGGATTCCAACCTTAGAGAAATTGACAATGCTTCAATTTTCAAGGAAAGTCATGAGTGGCCCTTACGTTGTTATCTGGTGCACCGATGACAGTTATTAGAACAAAATTGGTGAGATTGGAAAACGTATAGCAGTTGCAGCAAACTTTCAGCCCAGCTAGTCATTATGAAAATAGTTCCGTTTTAAAAGGCCATGCATTTCACGGCAGAATTTTGACTCAAATGTAAAAATAACTAAAATGGTTTTCATTCTCCCAGGCTAGAATGATGTCAGGATAGGTGTTCTCATTTTCTCATCACAAGCCCATTGATCAAAACATTGTCCAAAATCTTGGCTTCCAAATAATCGCAGTTCCCCACTATTCATGCAAATAAAGACCTAACGCTTTTACAGCAAGGGGTATGTTAGGCTAAACCTCTATTATAAGCAAATGTCAGATTTTTTTTTAATGTTTTACATACAACTCACCAAATGGAGAATTCCCATCTGCAAAGTAATATATCCTATTCATTCCACCCAGTACCATCTGGTGCCCTGAGAGCTTTCTCAAGATATAAAGTTATTTTAACTCAAACACTTTGTAATGAATGTGAGACAATATCTTAGATTACAGAAAACTAGAAGGTGGAAAAGAGAGAAAATATCACAAAATGAAATCAGAAAAAGAATTCAGTCCAGCTCAGGTATTTAGTCAAACCAGTGGTGGCTTGCTCCCAGTTCGCCCGGTTCAGGTGAGCCGGTAGTGGCGGCAAGGGGAGGCTCTACCCACCTGCCCAGACATCATCAAAAAAGCTCTGCGCATGAGCAAAAGCACCATGGGCTCGCAAAGTGAGTGAACGCACCCGCGCGCTACCACTAGTGAACCAGTAGCGCCGGGATTTGAATCCCACTACTAGGTCAAAAACAACTCGGTACATCTATGCAGGCATAGGTCACCATCTGCAGGGTACAAGTAAGCTGTTAGCAAGGTTCTCTAATCACTATTTGTTATTTCTAGCATGCAGTGACTTATTTTAATTACATAAAATATCATCATCCTGTAAAGTTCTTAAATGTCTTGAAAGATGCAACATTAAAAGCCTGCTAACTGGCTTGTACAACTTTAAGAAGGGGTAAAAAGCATGTCTAGCATTTGCAGACAAATTGCATTGCATTCTGTTTAGTTACTAAAAGGAGGCGTAACCATAAGTAGACCTGTAAAGATTTTAATCCATATCTTATCTTTGGCTTCTGTATGAAAAAGGCAGCATAAATCCAGTTAAGGGCATTTCTGCACTGCCCCTATAATCTGCTCCTATGCTCATGCTAGTTTAACTCTAAAGCTGTTTAAAGAAAATCCAATCCAGAACAGGATACTTGCAAGATATTCAGTTTCTGGGCCTTCTCACTGAACAATTCTCCTGCTGCCATGGATCTTACTGGCCATACATATGTTTGTATATGTGTGTGTATAGCAATAGCACTTCGACTTATATACCACTTCATATTGCTTTACAGCCCTCTCTAAGGGTTTATAGCAGGGGTGTCAAACTCAAGGCCCAGGGGCTGGATCCCGTAGGGTGGTTAGATCTGGCCCACAGACCACCCTGGAAACAGCAAAGGTGCCTCTGCCAGTGAAAACGGAGGCCATCGCAGCTGAAAACGGAGCTCGTGAGACAGGGGTGGTTTCTACTTACCTTTGTTACCAGTTTTATAGGTGCATACGCTTTGCGCACGGAACAGGCGCTCCTGCACATGCGCAGCTTTTTTAAGCGAAAAAAGCTCAAAAAAAGCTTCCTGCGCATGGGTACAGGTAAGTACGGGCACGCAGGGGGGCTTTGGTCCGGGACACAGCATCACCACTACCTATTCTAAAGAACCGGACAGAACCAGGAGCAACCCACCACTGTCGTGAGGGCTGCGTGCACCCTCCTGGGTTCCGTTTTCATAGGCAGAGGATTGCAGGAGACTGTCGCAGCTGGAAACGGAGCTCAGGAGCCCATTTTCGCTGGCAGAGTGCTCAGGCCACGAAAGGCGCCCCCGACATGAGTAATGTCGAGCTGGCCACATCCACCCTGGCCATGCTCACCCCAGCTCCCTGAGGTTCAACACAACCCTGATGCGGCCCTCAATGAAATTGAGTTTGACACTCCTGGTTTATAGAGTCCCCAACATATTGCCCCCAACAACCTGGGTCCTCACTTTACTGACCTTGGAAGGAGGGAAGGCTGAGTTAACCTTGAGCCAGTGAGACTCGAACTGCCCAACTGCTGGCAGTCAGAATTAGCTGCAGTACTGCATTCTAACCACTGCGCCACCATGGCTCTTATTCAAAGCACCAAAATGCTCATGTCTGCAGGTACATCCCAGTAATTGTTTTAATTATTTACTTAATGCCACATGAGAATTAGCTTGATTAAAATTGTTAGAAAAACTAAAAAGTTATACTTGTTTCATCAGAAATTTTAAAGTTTTTAAAAGAGAAAGTTAAGGTCGACAACTCGGCAGAAACCTTTTAAAATTATTATTTTTCTTTCCCTGATGTCTTCTCTCTTTTAACAAACGCTGCAGTACACCACTTCATTGTTTTTCCAGTCATTTGTAGCATCTGCCTTTCAAAACAGGTTACAGGCCTGTTCTAGCCAGGGGACAATGAGACTCTCAAGAGGACTGCAAAATATGAGAATAGCCAGCACTCCCACTTCAGTCAGATGGTGAATTTAATAATAACAAGGAACTTGCCATAAATAAGGCTTAAGCTAAATTCACTTTTGATATAACAGAAGCTAATTGGTGTAGTGATTAAGACATCAGGCTAGAAACCAGGAGACCTGAGTTCTAGTCTTACCTTTGTCACGAAGGCAGCTATGTGACCTTGGGCCAATCTCTCTACCTCGGTCCTGGGAAGAAGAAGCCAATGACAAACCATTTCTGAAAACCCTGCCAAGAAAACTTCAGGGACTGGTCCATGGAGTCACTAAAAGTCAACACTGACTTGAAGGCTCAAAACATCCTGATTTATTTCGTTGTAAGATTGTTTTTTTGGGCCTCACATGCCATTTTTTATTAATTTGTCCAATCTTAAAGCACTGATTGTTTTGTCTTAAACAAAGGAGAAGAACAATGTGGGCCCATCAATTGTCCCAACTAAATAAATGTGACTCTAGTGATATGAGGAATCCTGGGATGCTGTTTTATTTATTTATTTACTCTTGCCAATAGCACAGAGAGATGGAGAAATATAGTGACAGACCAGATGAAGGAAGAAAAGAAGTCGTGTAAAATAAACAAGCAAATAAGGCATTGGGAATAATGTCAAGCAGTGGTGTCAAACTCAAGGCCCGGGGACCAGATCCAGCCCATAGGGTGCTTAGATCTGGCCCACGGGGCTGCCCTGGAAACAGTGAAGGACTGGCCTGTGGTGCCTCTGCTAGTGAAACAGAGTTCAGGAGGGCTGCGTGCGGCTCTCCTGAGCTCCATTTTCACTGGCAGAGGGTTGCAGGATGCCATCACAGCCAAAAAAGAGAGCTCATGAGGGCTGCAGGCAGCACTCCCAAACTCCATTTTCGCTGGCAGAGGGTTGCAGGAGGCCGTCGCAGCCGAAAATTGAGCTCCCATGATGGATGTCTCTGTCTAATGTATTGTCTTGCCACTGAACTGCATTTTGTTAGATGGGATTCAGTGCTGAGGACTCCATTGAGGATTACAGCAGTGCTTTTCAGCAGGTTCTGACCAGTTCTGGAGAACTGGTAACAGAAATTTTGAGTAGTTTGGAGAACCGGTAAATACCACCTCTGACT
>JANHFM010010561.1:174372-184765 GCA_032468115.1 Grayia smithii | reverse complement strand
TTGGGGGTCACCACAACATGAGGAACTGTATTAAAGGGTCACGGCATTAGGAAGGTTGAGAACCACTGATCTAAGTCAAGAAATACTATTGAATTTCAGTGCACTTATAAGCTTGCACCTTATTAGTCTAGTGACCAAATAACATGTAATTGCATGTATCAACATACAATGACATCCATGCTTGGATAAGTTTCAGGTGAGAGCCCTTGTGTATTAAACAGGAGGTAATCTTTTAAAGATAGGTCAAGACCTCTAGGCAAGTGGAACTAAATTTGGGAAGAGATCCGGGTACTATGTATGTATCCACTCCAAATATCTTTATATGACAGGGTTCCTTGGAGATCTTCGGGTTCTTAGCATGAAAATCTGAAATGAGGTATAACTGAGGACCCTGACAAGAAATTATCTTGAAAGTCCTGCTAATTATTCTAACAAGCCCTTTTCAGATCTTGACAATTTTATACCAATAAAGTGACAATTTTATACCAATAAATGTGTATCCTTGCCTCTCTGCACCCCAGAATACCTCCTTCCCAGCATGCTGCCCATGCCATGTGTTATAATGTGTAACACATCTATCTCTCTATCTCTAGCTAGGTAGCTAGCTACCTAATACATGATCATGATGATATATCCATTCAGTTGTGTTGGACTCTTGTAAATTGTATGAGCTAGGTTCTCCATGTTTTCTGATCTTGCATTATTTCTTTGACTTGTTCTGTGCTCTGGCTGGTGTCAGCTTTGATGGTGATGTAAGTAATATATAAACCTGTTTAACAAATAACATACAGTATTTCTGAGCAAGTATGATCAAAGGCCATCAAGGCCATCAATGCAACATGTTCAGTGAACAACAGATAAAGCTGGTCTTCAGAATAGATAAAATTTAGAAATATAATCAGAGCGGCATATGAAGTAATCTATAGTAGCAAACAGTAACATACCCATACTGTTTATTCATTAAGAGAGGTAAAAGCTCTTTGCTAAAGTTTTGGCCCAGCATAGATCATTTTAGCTGCTTTTAAGAGCATCTATTCTGGTCGGAATGATTACTCGTCACTATAATATACTGTATCAGTGAAGATCACAAATACATAAGGAACAAAGCCATAACAAACTTCAGCACTTCCCATCATGCATGATCCATTAAATATCTTCCTCATTGTTTATTCATTCAATATTTAGGGTTGCATACTAAAGAAAACATTAATGGCCCATTAGTTGTATACCCTCAAGTGCCCTCTTGCCTGGCTAACTGAAATGAAGCTTAGTTTTCAGCAGCTTTATCAACAATAATCTTGGAACACTTTTCTATGATTTTCATGCATTCTTTAGCACTGCATTTTCTCTAAATTCAAAATGTCGAAAGCTTATTATTATTTCAGGTCTATGTGAATAATGGTAGAACTTTGAACTAAGAAGACAAAGCAACTTTAACCCTTAACAGATTTGCTAACTCTACAATTCAAGGTGAATATGCGCAATGTACCCCTTGAAAATTCAACTTGAAACTCGTGCAAATTCTATGTAAAAGTGGAGACCTTTTATTTATATAATTTTGGGCTGGATTTAGCACTTTACAGCATTTTTAAAAAAACTCAGCCTTGTATGTCAAGAAAACTGATCAGGCAATTAAAAGCGGCCGACAAAATTTTTTTATCTTTAGACTTGCAAGATGGATGTCAGCCTTCCTGGATAAACCAGATTAAAAATCGCGACTAAGTGAGCTAAATCTACTTTTATTGTAAGGCTACATTAACAGAATCTTGTGAGTCTGAAGATATAAACTTTCTTCCAGCACTTTTCATCACCTGATCAATTAGGCTTTCCTAAGTTTCTTCCTCTGACCACTAATCCATTGAGGGATCCTCCCTCTCTCATCTGATTGATTCCTAGGCATTTCTTCCCTTCGTCCCCCAAGGTTATCCACACCTTTCATTGCAACGCCTTCCAAGGGAGGATATCTCATGTTCCATTATTTTATCAAACCTTTTAATGTATTATATTAACACTTAATGTCTAGACCAGTGGTTCTCAACCTTCCTAATGCCATGACCCTTTAATACAGTGCCTCATGTTGTGGTGACCCCCACTGTATGCCTTTCTCCAAAGCAGCACAGTCTTCGGTAGTTCCCCCTCCTCTCCTTCGCAGCACACACAGATGTTGGTCGCGGCTCCCTTTTCTCAGCACTGCTGCCTGTCTGTCTCCACAGCGGGGAGGGAGGTGAGGAGGCAGACAAAGAGGCGGCAGACTTGGCTGTTTCCCGAGGAGTCCCTGCTGCTGCTGCTGCTTCTGCTTCTGCTGCCGCCACATATTATAAGACTGTTCCCAGCCATCAGCAGTGCTTCCCACCTCTGCTGCTGCTGGTGGCAGTTCCACCTTGTCTCCCGCGCTGCCTTGCCTCCCTGCCCTCCCGCTTCTGCCATTTGCTTGAGGCTGACGACTCTCAGCTCCGCCGCTGCTGCTGCCATGGTGCCTTCACCTCCTCCTCTTCAGTTTACTTTCAATTGTGTTGTGCCAGCCCAGGGCCCCTTATATTGAGCCTATATTGATAGAAGAGCAGTTTCTCGGTTCCTAAAACCATCAGAAATATGTGTTTCGTCTTAGGCGACCCCTGTGAAAGGGTTGTTCGACCCCCAAAGGGGTCCCGACCCACAGACTGAGGACCACTGGTCTAGACTGTGTCAGGGTTCCAAGGAACACCCCCAACGAAATAAAACTCCGAAGCCTGAGGTTCCTCAAAATTCCAATTTATTAGAGATGTCATGTTGGCACATCTGTGAAAACCTGAATCTGAAAGCTTCCAGGTTTTCTCCAACCAGCTATATGCCCCCACATCTCTCCCTACTCTTGGGGTGACCTCACTGGGCTGGATACGAAATGAAATCCAGGCGATTGTCCTTTCAGTCCCATCCCTGGGTTGGATCAGACTGGCAACTTCTCCAGGAATTCATCTCCCTGGGCTGGGTGCCTAGACTTTGCATCATCTCTGCAGCTTCAAGGGCTTGTACCACACCTTCAGAAGAATACCAGGTCTCAATAAATCTTCCGGTATCTGCTCCCATGGCTCCCTCTGTGATCTCCTTTCTCTCCTCCATCTTATTTATTTATTTGTTTTGTTTTGTTTTGATTACTATGCTGCCCTTCTCCCAAGGGACTCAGGGCGGTTTACAATCGTATTGATTATAAAAGACATAAAAACATATATGAGACAGACATAGCAACAAACATAACAACAGAAAACAACATATAATATAAAAGAGGGGTAATAAATAAAAACAGCAAATTTGATAATCTAAAAACAATTTAAAATGGTCAGCTGTAGCCCGCTTGGTGGAATAACCACATCTTCAAGTTGTGGCAAAAGGAGCAGAGGTCAGGGGCTGTCTGAAGTTCCACGGGTAACTTTGTTCCACAGGGTCGGCACTCCCAAAGAGAAGGGTCTCCTCCTGGGGGCTACCAGCCAGCATTGTCTGGCTGATGGCACCCTGAGGAGGCCAATTCTATGGGAATGCACCGGGTGGAGGGAGGACATTTGTCTTCGCTGAGTCTTCACACCACCAAAGCTTTAGGTTGATGCTGGGGCTCAGCACCCCATTCAGTCCCCTTTTGGGGTGCTGCTTAGTTAGTTTGGGGATTCAGGTTAATGTCAGGGTTCCAAGGAACATTCCCAATGAAATAAAACTCTGAGGCCTGAGCTTCCTCATAGTTCCTAGTTATTAGAGATGTCATGTTGGCACATCTGTGAAAACCTGAATCTTAAAGCTTCCAGATTTTCTCCACCCAGCTAGCAGCTCACAGCCCTGCCCCACACCCACAAGTTCATCACATGACCCAATCAATACTTCATATTCTACTGGTCTTCATTCTTCAGCAGATGCAGGCAAGTGTCCTTGAATGCAGAATGTTGTTAGGACTAATTTTCTACCGCTCCAACCAACCCCCCCTCCCAATTTCCCAAGCTAAAATACGTGGCAGTTAGGAACTGTCTTCCAAAACTGACATAGATTGCCTTTGCACCACAACAAATAGAAGTAAACAGCATTGTTGCACCAGTCCAGATTTTTTTAAAAAACAACTATTAGTTTGGGAATAAAACTAATAAAACAGTGAAAGAAAAGGAGAAATTGTAATGTACTCTAAATTTTTTCCCAACTAGTCAAACTACCTAACAATTAAATGTTTTGATCCTAAAAAAACTTACCTACTGTAATTAAAAGAAATGGAACTATGAATGTTGTTTGGGGTGACAATCACCTACTCATCCAAGGAGAAAGTGAAATTATGGCTTTCAAACAGTGGTGAAATTCAATTTTTTTTACTACTGGTTCTGTGGCTGTGGCTTGGTGAGCGTGGTGTGGATTGGTGGGCATGGCAGGGGAAGGATACTGCAAAATCTCCATTCCCACCTCACTCTAGGGGAAGGATACTGCAAAATCTCCATTCCCTTGCTACTCCTTGGGGAAAGATATTGCAAAATCTCCATTCCCACACCACTCTGGGGCCAGCCAGAGGTGGTATTTGCTGGTTCTCCGAACTACTCAAAATTTATGCTACCAGTTCTCTGAACAACTCAAAATTTCCATGACCAGTTCTCTGAACTACTCAAAATTTCCATGACCAGTTCTCTGAACTACTCAAAATTTCGGCTACTGGTTCTCCAGAACCTGTCATAACTTGCTGGATTTCACCCCTGGCTTTCAAAATCTCCCCAAATGCGACTTCCGGCTGGAGCCGCGCCGGAGACAGCTGATAGCTGTCAGCGCGTTATCGGGACGTTATTATCGGCTTTTAAATCAGCTGAATTCTCCGAAGAAGCTGATCCCTCGGGAAAAGAGGGAACAGCGAGCCCCCTGTCAAGAGTTGGGTGCCTCCAGATCCCCAGAAACTTAATTCTGGGGATCGGAAGAGGGACCCCCCCGGAGGCAGGGAAGAGAGCTCCAGGACGGCGCAGCGCTCTGCTCTTAGAAGCAGACAGGACGCGGTGTCCTCCGCTGCTGAAATACAGAAAAATACAAGGCAGACGGAACAGTATTTTAACTATAAGTAACAACTCTAAGAGGAACAGTGCTGAAGAGGAAAAGGGAAAGGAATTGCTGTGAATATTGACTGATGGGTCTCTGAGTTTTAATTCTAGAGTGGTACCACTTTTCGAAATTTTCCAAATTTTAACTTGGGTTCTTAATACTAATTTAATCATCTTGATTTTGTCCTTTTTTTTCTTACATCTGAAAGTCACCTAGCTCCAGCCGTTTTCATAAATAATAGTTTATATTTATTTTTTGTTTGTTTTTGTTTGTCATACTTATATACAATCAAGTACTTCTGGGCAAAGTAAAGGAATGCTGTAACAATTGGTGCAAAATGCAAGAAAAGTATCCTCTAGGGGGGGATTTAGGCCCTGTCCAATCCTATAGTATTGTATAGCACTGTGCATCTTTGGAAAGTATTTAGAATATTTAGAAGTATTGGTTCTTTCTTGTCTGGGGAATGGTTTGACAGTAGGAAAGAAAAAAAATTGCTCATTCTTTCCTTTGAGGAAGCCAGTTTTATTTTTGCCTCAAGAATTTTGAGTCATCCTCTTACGTGTATATCTGAACTGGACTCTGGCATCACCCATAATTTCCAGTTTCTTCCATACAGTCTGGGTTTTACATTTCCAGGTGAGACCAGTTTTGTTTGCTCAAATGTCAGAGACTATCCTTTTCCTCCAGTTCTGCGGTACTTCCCTTCCAGCAGAGGAGATAAGAGGGTGGGGCTCTTTTTCTATGATTTTCTATGAGCTGTAAAGTGGAGTTGCTAATTCAGTTTATCTAACTTGCAGAAGAGCTTTGTCAACATATATTAGCGTTTCTCTTGATAGTGTACTATGGATGCCTGTCTTTTTAAAGCTTTTTCAAATTGTTTGAGAGGTGCTGCGTTTTTATCTTATCTCTGGAGAATGAGAGAGCCTGTGCTATTATATATAATCCATTTTATATATATAATATTATATATATAATATATATAATAATATATATAATCCATTTTAAACACAGACATACTTCTTAAGAAGACATTATTTTTAATAGGAAAATTGTGGTTACAATCCAGCTTGCAACATTTACAGTATATTAAGGAGTGAAAAGTCACAGAATCCGTCTGAGGCTTTCGTAAGGCCTTAAAAACCTGGCTGTGTTCCCAAGACTGGGACGCTGAATGTGTCAAGGGCCCGATTTATTGGCTGTATTGCTAACTGGCCTAGTATCTTGCTCCTATGTATATTTAATGTGAATGTTTTTTATTGTTTTTATTGTTTTAATATATTTTAGTACATTTAATTGTAATATTTTTTTTAATTCTAAGCCATCCAGAACAGGGGTGGGATTCAAAAAAAAAAAGGTCTCTACCCAGTTGCTGGGTGGATGTGGCCATAGTGGGCACAGCCTACTTGACCTCCTGCACCACGGGGGGAGGGGGGTATTTTCACCCACCCCAGGCTCCGGAGGCTTTCTTCGAGCCTCTGGGAGGGCAAAAACAGCCTCCCCTGGGCTTCGTAGGCTGGAAACGAGCTCGTTTCCGGACTTCTGGGAGGCCCATTTTTCACCCTCCCCAGGCTCTGGAGGCTTTCTCCAAACCTCTGGGAGGGTGAAAACAACCTCCTCCAGGCTCTGGAGGCCGGAAACGTACCTGTTTCTGGACTTCCGGGAGGCCCATTTTTGCCCTCCCATGTCCTTGCAGGTCCTGCACTTACCTGGCATCCAAAACGGGCTGCATGGAGACACCTGAGAGGGGCAGGGTGGGGTGGGCATGGGCATGGGCATGGGCAGCCAGTCCTTGTAACTACCGGTTTGGCGCACCAGATGTAAAATTAGCATCCGGTTCTCCCAAACTGGCTGAATCCCACCCCTGATCCTGAATCATTCACTGACATAGGTGACTGTAGAAACTGAATGAATGAATGAAAGCATACGTGTGTGCATGCCTTGGGCAGTCAACAAACTAGAAGCAGTCATGACATTAAATCAAGATTAAATGTTTGCCAACACTCAGGTATCGGACACTAACCCATCCTTCCGCAACTTGGTAGCCTCCAGAAATATTGGACAATTCTCATAATTCCTAGACAGCCTGGTCATTGGTCCTGGAGGTTGAAGGAGCAAGTGAGAACAGGATAAGCCAATCTGATGTTCCCCTTATATATTGAGATTGCAACTTCTAGAATTTCCAACTGGCATGGCTGTTGCTAGCTGAGCATTTCAGATCCTTCAGTTTCAGCAGAGAGAGAAAATGACAGGTAGTGGATGGTTGGAATAGATTATTTTACACTGGCTACAGTCACTTTTGTGAGATAGGCAGCCATAAACACCATTGAAATAAATAAAATCATCAATTTGCCTCACGGTCATGGTGGGATTTCAACACCATAAACAGATCTCCACCTGACAGATGATCTGATCTGAAAAGCCTGTTGGAAATAATTAGTCAGGCTGTGCCAATTGCCTGGGCCTCTTTGTAGAACTGTCTGTTTTCAGAGCGATAGTCACTATCATTTTTACTTTGAAGAACAATTTGTGAAAGCTTTGGAAATACACAATTGTGAGGAAGAGGCTATTTGTTTAAGTATCTTATTCCCCTTTTTTTCTAAACATCACATTAATTAGTACATATTATTTTGTTCAAACTCTTGCGATTATTCATTTCAGAGAAACTTTTGCAGATGTATTTCCTGATGGCTTAGGCTTAGAAATGTAGAGGATGTTAAATTATTAACTTGCTCTCTGCTGTTGTATTTACTTCATCGTGGCCTCAGCTTTCTGAAAATGCAGTTCTCACGCGTTAAACAAGCATTTTGCTTTTTATAATATGTAGTGTTTTTGTTTTTGATTTCTGAAAATGTTGCACATCAACATTTTTGCATAAATGAACTTTCCTGAAAAAGTAGTCAAAGCACTCTTCTTGTAAAAACTTTCCCTTTTTGGGGGGCAGTACATATGTGCATATTGTTTTTTGTTATGGGAAGGGAAAAATTTAAGCCAAAGCAAAGAACCCTGTGTTCTATATAGTTGAAGTTTATTAATGATTATGATCCTAAAACTGATGTAAATATATATCTATATCTATATCTTTTCTTGATCATTTGAATCTACTTTCGCCCACAGGTGGTTCCTAGTTTGAAAACTTATTTTCCAATGGAACAGTTTGAAGCCAGGCAATCATTGCTAAATCTTAAAGCTTTGAACTATTACCTGGTTCTGCAGTCCTGAAGTGTTCATTTTATAGGTTTCCCTACGCAAAGGACCTCCCAAGTCCTAGACTTTGGTCAATGTCAAGTCTTAATATTGATCATATTACTTTTTAAATTCTTATCTAATGTATACTCTGTCTCCAACACAGAAGGTAGTTTACAACAATAATAAAATGTAAAGTAGAAAACAGTAGAGTTAATACAGTTAAATCAATCATTTACAATTAAAAGCTTGGGAAAGTGGGAACCAAATACAAATCCCATTAAAACTGTATCTCATATGAGAACCTCTGTAATTGAACTTTTGGTTGTAAGGACCTCTTCAGAAGGCCTTCTGGTAGTGATCTAAGTAAGTAGGTCAGGCCCCACAGATACCAGGCCAATGATTTAAAATCCAATTCTTGTGGTATTTAAAACAGCCAAATTTTAACAAGCTTTCAAATGACCATGAGTGTAGGTGCCTCCTGGGGAGGGGAAGTTGTGGGTAAACCTCCCAGAGAATGCCATTTCATGCCCCATCCTGTTACATCTCATGATTGGTGGGGACCTCAGCATGCAGAAGAACACTCTCTGTTCCCTCAAACTGAGTAGGCAGAATTTATCAGGGAAAGATGGTCTTGTAGATACCCAGAATCTGAGCCATGTAAGCAGGAGTGAAATCCAGCAAGTTCTGACAGGTTCTGGAGAACCGGTAGCGGAAATTTTGAGTAGTTTGGAGAACTGGCAAATACCACCACTGGCTGGCCCCAGAGTGGGGTAGAAATGAATATTTTGCAATATCTTTTCCCCAGGAGTGGGGAGGGAATGGGAACTTTGCAGTATCCTTCCTCTGGAGTGGGGTGGGAATGGAGATTTTGTAGTATCCTTCCCCTGCCATGGCCACCAAGCTACGCTACGGCCACAGAACCAGTAGTAAAAAAAATTGATTTCACCACTGCGTGTAAGGCTTTATATATCATAACCAATAGTTTGAATTGCCTTTGGAAGTGCATTTACAACCAATGCAGATCTCATTGCAAATGTATTATGTGACAGTAATAAGATTGTCCTGCAAACTAACAGGTTGCTACACTTTGCAAGAGTGGAAATTACGTGGTGGTCTTTCAAGGGCATCACTGTCAAGCGAATTACAATAATCGGAACAAAAGATGACAAGGTAATAGGTGACTAACATCAATGACTGTTTTATACCAAGAGTCAGAGGTTAGCTTTCTCTGCTTTAGATTCTTGGCTTTTACTTTAAGCCAATAGGGACTCTTACTTAATTTTGTTGTTATTACTACTAGATGTCTGGGGTAGAGGTGAGGATTTATTTATTTCCTGCCTTTATTTTTTTAATAGATAAGGCAGCAAAAAACACACACAATATTCTTTCCTCCAGAGTGTGGTGGTTCATGAAGTTAGAACACTGAGCTGACCTACAGCAGGCTCACATTTGAGACCCATTGCTACTGTAGGACAGGAAGAGTTCCCATCACACGCTCCAGCTCCTGGCAGCCCAGCAGTTCAAAAGCAGGCAACCATGAGTAGATAAATAGGTACCACTTCAGTGGGCAACTTCACAGGGGCACGAAAGGAGCCCTCAATTGGGCAAATCCTTTCACTACAGAAGCACTTCAGTGCTTCCAACAGGGAAGTATTAGTATACTCTTTCCTACTCCTATTTCCTCCATAACAAGAATCCGATGAGTTGGTTGGGCTGAGAGAGAGTGACTGGACTAAAGCCACCCAGCTGGCTTTCATGAATAAGGCAGGATCAGAACTCACCACAAGGTTTCTAGCAAGGTGCCTAAGCATTCAACCAAAGTGGGTCTGTGATTTGCTCAAAAATACAAGGAATGATACCTATGTCTTGCTCCGGTTAATGTGCTGGCTGGCTCTGAAAGGGTGGGCATTGCAGAACTTGTACTCAATCAGAACAGCTTCCTGGCATAAATGCTCCTAAAACAGTGATGATTTCATATTTAGGAGCCATTTGGGTAGTCTAAAAGGGATTTGTTTATCGAGATGATTTGCTTCCCAAGCCAAAAGGGAAGCAAGTGGTGCTGCCTAGCTTGTCAATATTGGATTCCTAGTTGCATCACCACCGATGGGGACTGCAGCCAAGAAATTAAAAGATGCTTGCTCCTGGGGAGGAAAGCTATGGCAAATCTAGATAGCTTACT
>JANHFM010010561.1:149036-159765 GCA_032468115.1 Grayia smithii | reverse complement strand
AGCCAGCTCTGCTGGGGAATTCTGGGAGTTGAAGTCCACACATCTTCCAGCGGCCAAGGTCGAGAAACACTGCCCTTTTGGAGCAAAAATTAATATAACACCCGGTTTTATTTTCGGGGAAACACGATAAATGAACTACAGTAAGTCGAGGGGTACCTGCATTACTTATCCATTATTTCTTTACCCATTTTCTCCAAGTCGCAATTCATATCGCCTCTCAAAGTCAGCCTTCCACATGCATTATAATGATATTTTCCCGAATTCCCAGACTAGCTATATTAGGTGAAAATTCAAGGAATTACAGTGGCAAGAGTTTGAAAAATTCTGGGATTGGAGAAAGCTGTTTGTCAGCCTTGCGAGGTAATCCAGACAAGAAGCACAGGCAGAACTATCTACTCTATTTTATTGTAAGATTACTTTAACAAAATCTTCCAAGTCTGAAAGTAGATTTGAAGGGCAGATACAGTGAGCTTTAGCCACAGAAACCCTCTTTTGTCTATCCTAGCTTTCAGATGTTTCCCTTCAGGCCCCTTGCTTTGCCGTGCAAATTCCTGGAATAGTCATGCGGTGGTGGCTGTTGTCAAAGAGCTCATACAATCCTGACTCAGAGCTGTGATAGATTCAAGGCTAACTCCCTTTTCTTGTTGTAGATATCAATCAGATCTTTATTAAGGTCACAGGCCAGCATCAGGAGAGTGGAATATAAACAATATTTTTTAAAAGGCTAAAAATATTATATGCCTACGCAAATACCCACACACCGCAGCATGAGGAGGATGGCGTTCGCAGGATTAAAAAAAGTATAAAAGATCAAAGTCTAATTTTAAAAATAGCTAACTATGAAAAAAAAACACTTTTACAATGTTTAAAAACAGTCTTTAAAAATCTAGAGGGAGAGGTAAGAACATGATATGGATTCAGGGGAACTTAAAATCTAGTATAGGGCAGACTAAATCTATCACAATGCAAACAACCAATTAAATGCTGGTTAAGATTAGTTTATGACACAGGTCCACAATGATGCACTGCTGTCCAGAACCTGGCAACATTATGAATTGTAGCAGGATTAGGATCTGCAAGCAACAGGAAGATGTGAAATTGTCCTATGCGCTCTAGGTATTTATATTGTAGTGGTAAGATGACACTAGTATGGATCTCTCTGTAATACAGGCACTGGAAAAGTACGTGCTGTGTTGCTCCTGTGTGTTACAAGGGCATTGTCTCTCTGGGTAAGGAATTTTCCTGTTATCAGCCTTCAAGGACAGCTGAGGGCATGACATTGTACCAGGGTAAAGGTCTCTGGTGGTTAGATATTTTTAGTTAAGCATGTCCCCAGGGAGACAGAGTACCTATTGGAGTCACTGGCAATAAAGTTTGGGGACTTGGCTAGGTCTAATTAGTGATCTGTGTCTGCTACACACTGTTTAATGAGAGCTTTGGCCTGATCATCATAACCCATGCTGAATGGAAAACTTGGAGAGAAGCTCAAGGATGAGATTTTAGTTGCCACTGGTTTTTTGTTTTTTTTCTCAAAGGAGACTGAAAGTCATCCTTTATAGTTAATGAGGCAAAACCAAAGGTGAAAAGAAGGATAGGATCCAATCTGGGTTGGTCATCCAGTGGTTTTATCTTCTGAGCTTTTGGACATGAGCCCATCTCCAGTGCACATATTCTGCTAGAGAGAAGTTCCCTGAAGATGGGCTCCAGTATGTGTCCAAAAGCTTGGAAGACAAAACTGCTAGTCCCAGTGACTGATTCATATTGGATACTGCAATATTATATTATATACTGCAACAGTATCTACGCCTTCATTCGTGAAAAAAGCATAGTCTGAGCTAATAATTGAGTATGTCACCCTAGATTCCACTTTCATGGGGCCTGTCTCCAGTCTCAGGATGGCATTAGAGACTCATTTGGGAACTTGAATGGCTGATCTTAGAAATTTAGCCTGAACAAATTCTATTGATGCAAAATTGGGAAAGGGCTCAGGAGCACCATAAAGTAGTTGCGTTATAGGCTTAGCTTCAAATAGTTCGAGAGTGGCAGGTGTACAGTAGCCACCTCTTGAGTAATTTGAAGATGACATTTTCAGCAGTGTATTCTCCATGGAGTTCCCTATGCTTGGCAGAATAAAGGACTATTCCCAGATATTTGCAACAGGAGAGCTGCTCAACCTTGTGGCCATTTATCCTCCAGGAATGGTTCTTGGGCTTTTTGGCAAATGTCATTATTTTGGTTTTCTGATATTTGAGCACCAGTTGGCCTCCTTGCATTACTGTGTAAGTGTTCTCAAGGTTCTTTTAAGGCCAATAGATGCTTTTAAAAGTATTGCTACATAGTCTGTATAGAGTAAAATGTATGTATGAGATGTATGTCTTCCACCAACTTCTAAGTGTTCATTTGGGTATGTGTGAAAGTTCATGTTGAGAAGATGGACCACCATGAAGTTAATACAGAAACTGAATAACACTGGGGTCAATATAAAGCCTTGCTTTATGCCTTACTCAGTTCCAGTGGCACTGGTGAGATGGTCCCAGGAGTTACATCTTATGTTGAGTAAAGTCCCTTCATGTAGCAGTAGCAAACCTATTAAATGAAGTAGATGTTGATCAGTCAAGGAGGCTTCTAGTTTTTCCCACAATTTAGCTTGGGATATAGAATCAAAAGTTACTTTGAAGTCTATGAAAGCAGCATATAGGGAAGCTGTGTTGAGGGCGAAGCATTTTTCAATGAGTTGATAGAACACTAGGCCAATCTACCATTGATCAATGGTGGACTGGTCTTCCCTAAAGCCAGATTGCTTCTGTGTTCCAGCCAGTACTGGAGTTTCCATTGTACCGTCTTGCATAAAGTTTGCTGATTATGTTGAGGCTAATTAGTCTATAATTGTCAGGATCATCTTTTACATTGTAAATGAAGAAATCAGTTTCCCTAGTAATAACATTTCCATAATTTCACAGTTTCCCAGAGGTGGTGAAGAAAGATGAAACAAGGTCTCCAGAATTCTTCAGAGGCCTGGGAAAGTTTAAAGGGAAGTTAGCAGTCTTCGATACAATTTTACTGAAGCAATAATTCAGTACTGGAGGTCAGTTTCAGAATTTAGAACTGGGTTTAGAACCAAATCAGATCCAATAAGTTAATAGTTAGGATTCCTAGACAAAAACAACCTTTCATAAATTCTTCCCTTTGAATTTTCTCAACAGTTATCTGATCTGGGGATAAAGAAAAAGTGGATATGTATGTATCCTTATGTCCACTGAAATTTTCTCTCCAGGAGTTTAGATACCTGCAAATCCTTTTCAAAGGCACTGTGTCATTGCCGTGAAAATCCATTTTAAAGATGAGTGTGTGGCATCTGAACATAAATAGGGCAAGACTGATAATACACAGATCATTCCCGTCCATAAAAAGACAAAGCTGGTATACTAACATATGTTTGGGGGAAAAGAGCAGAAGTCTAATACAAGTAGTCCTTGACTTATAACAGTTCACTTAGTAACCATTCAAAGTTACAATGGCGCTGAAAAAAGTTACTTATGACCATTTTTCACACTTATGACCGTTGCAGCATCCCCATGGTCACCTGATTTACATTTGGATGCTTGCAACTGACTCACTTTTATGATGGTTGCAGTGTCCCAGAGTCATATGATCCCCTTTTGTGACCTTCTGACAAGCAAAGTCAATGGTGGAAACTGAATTCCCTTCACAACTTAGCACTTGTTACTAATTTAGCAATTGCAGTGATTCACTTAACAAACGTGGCAAAAAATGGGGCAAAACAAATTTCTCATATATAGCAACAGAAATGTTGGGCTCAATTGTAGTCATAAGTGGAGGACTACCTGTATAGTTCCTTATTATACTTATGGACCAGAATCATGTGGGTTAATAAAATTAATGAATTTGGTTTCAAATTAAATACAATATGAACATACAATTGTAACTACATTTTGGCCTTACACTGTTTTGCTCCATTCAAGGAAACTAAATTATATTAGTCTGACAGGAGCTGAAAAAGCTATACATAAAGGCTGTTAAATTAAATTCAAAAGAGCAGCAGGCATTGGATACGAAAGCAGTCTTAAGTCACTGACTTCTACTTAAAGTGGGAATAATACATTGTCCATATACTCAAGCAACATTCTTCCGCCTATTCCCAGGAAGAGCAATCTTCTTAATGGATGACTCATATTTGTGTATTTCTAAATGCCTCATTAACCCCGTGACTACAGTAGAGGAAGAGAGACAGAACAATATATCATTCCTCACCTTTCCAATATTGAAATGTCAATATTTATAAGTGGGAGTAAGCTTGGGTACAAAAACCAAAAAGCTTATAACAGTTAGGCTACCATTCCATCATATCTCTTTGTGATCATTGTCACCTTGAGACCCAATAAGCAACAATAACAGCTCCAAAACAGTACAGGTAATCCTGGGCTTTGCAACCATTCATTTAGTGACCATTCAAACTTCCAACCACACTTCCAACCACTGCAGCATCCCCCTGGCCATGTATTCAAATTTCAGATACTGGGCAATTGGTTCATATGTATGATGGTTGCAGTGTCCTGGGATCATGTGATCATCTTTTGCGACCTTCTGACAAGCAAAGTCAATTGGGAAGCCAGATCCCTTAACAGCTATGTTGTTAATCTAACAACTGCAGTGTCTCACTTAACAACTGTGGCAAGAAAGGTCATAAAATGGAACAAAACTTACTTAATGACTGACTTGCTTAGAAATACAAAGGTTGGGTTTGATTACGGTCGTAAGTGGAGGACAACCTCTGCAGAGATCCTTGCACTAAATAAAAAGCTTAGTTCAATGAGCCACAGAGTTTTTGTAAAGCATCAGCCGTAAGCAAGAGCAGAAATCCTGGACCTCCCAGAATCCACATTCAAGGCTGCTGCTATAGCTGAATTTCCTTCTCACAAAATTCCGTGGAAGTATTTCCACCAGCTTTAGTGTGGTCAGAAGTAGAGGAAAACGAAGGTAGACAACAAAAACATTGCATCCAGTCTGGACCAAAACTTGACAATCTTTGTAAGGAAGCCACGGCATTGTGGTATTGGAAAGGAATGTAGCATTATCTATGCCAAGTCTTGTGGATATCATAAATGCTAGTGTCTCCAGATAAAGGTCAACAGCACTGTTCAGGTTCACTAACCGTTTTACAGAACTGAAACTCCTGGAACAAAAGGACAGCAATTTATCAAAACAGAAACTGCAGGACTCCTTTGTGCCAAGAGGCACATTCAGCCTGTACGGAATGTCAAGCAGTGGGCAGGGCCCAAAGAGAAAGAGGTATGGGCATAAATATCCCCCAGTGCTAATTTTCTAGCGGATTAATCGCTCATTTATTCAAATGACACCGAAATTTTACCGTCCCGTTCTACATCATGGTAAGACCCTGATTCAATTCCCAAACAGTGAAACTGGGCTGGGTAGATTACTATAAACCAACTAAAGACAAAGAAAAATAAAAGAAAAATTATAGGATCAAAACACTCTTAATTCCATCCCTTTTCATTAGCATTAGAGTGCAATAGATCAAACTCAATGTTGTAATTGATGTAATTGGATGATGATGTAGCTTCTCCCTAAAAATCAGAGGTGGACTTTATTTTTTACCAATTTTCACAAGAAAATGAAGAGGAAAAGATACGTTTAGCCCCAAAGTTGCTAAAGCTTGACCTAGACCTTAAAATCGTTTCTGGTCACATAGTTTTTCCTACCCTATTCAGCTACAGTATAGGTTGCTTTCATAATACCAATGGAAATTTTACCCTATTGTTCCTCATAAAAGAATTTGGAAGTATCACAGCTTAACCAGTTTAATGAAAACCACATACATTTTATGATTCGGCATTCAAACACACAAGTGGCCACACTACACTTGGCCATATCATTTTCAAATTAAAATTTAGTTTTAGACTTTCTTGTTACTGTGCAGTAAAGATCAATTAAGTCCCTCCTGAAAGACCCTTTTATATAAAAAACAAAGACAGCAAACTCTGAGCCCAGAGTTATTTGGCACAGACAACTAAGTCAACATTTGGAACCTTGCTACTTTACCTACTACTGAACAATACTCAGAATTGTCTCTTAATGAGGTTGAAAGTACAAGGGATCCCAAAACTTTTGTGTTCAGAAATGTCAGCAGAGAATTAAATAAATATCATATTACTCCTGGATTTATTGTTTAAGAATATTTGCCTTTGCCTCACACTTAGGTACTCTGATTCGGTAAGTTAAGAACTGTTGTTTCTACTCACCAAACCTTAAGGAGAATGCAGCCAATCTCCAGAGTGAGCCATAGAATTATGCTTTTTAAGACCTGAAGTCCTAATTAATTGAGTGCCTCCCACTTGGAGGAGGAGTCAAGTGGTAGTGATAAGGGCAGGGCGCACAGGAATTCTTGCTTATAATCAATAAATTAGGAACCTGAAGCATTCTAGCCTAGCACATTGAGAGAAGTCGGCTGTGTTAATTTCTAATTCCCATGGCTGAAAAAAAAATCCTCTTTGAGAAAATTACAGGCTGTTTTTGGCTTATTCAGAGGCAAATGAGTTTTTGCAGTCAGTTATGGATGTGTTGAAGTGGAGACTAGACAATAATTTGCTGGGAATGCTTTAATTTGTATCCCTGCACTGAGCAGTGTTGGATTTGTTAGCCCCTTTTAATGATTCTATTCTCATCTGTAACAATTATGTCTCCCTTAGTTCATATAGGCTTTAGTCTTCTTCCAATTCAGGCTTTCTTCCCTTAGCTCTACCAAAATAAACACGGATCTGAATCACATACAAAAAGAAGAAGAAGAAAAAAAAGACCCCATCTGTTATTCAAAAGATTTGGCAGAGCTGACCCAACTTTCAGTGTTGCACCTGAATGAAAATGAGCTCAGTCAAGTTTACTGATTGCAGGCTATTAGCCACAATTTAACAGAAAAAGTCTGGGCTCTTCGTATCTCGATATTCCAAAGTCCTTAGCGTGTCTGCAGACTGAATTAAGGACTTCACTTTGTCATTTTATCTTTGGTCATTGCCATGCAATGTGGAACTTAGTCATATTAGCATACCTCTACCGAAAGCAACGGATTAATAGGAAAACTCAAAAACATCCAGCTCTCCAGGGGTGAGGAAGATAGAAGAAGAGAGTTCCAAGTTCCAAGGTTAATAGTAATATTTACAAAGGGTTCTCAGATAGAACTTAAAATATTCAGCTTGCCTTAGAAACCTGAAGAAATGCCAAGGAACCACACTAAACTCTTCCAGCCATTTACCAGGGATTGTCATTCAGCTGCTTTCAAAGCAGAAAGCAGAATAAAAGACAAGGAAAGGTTTTATTAGGAGAATATCATGGACCCTGACTGAACTGTCAACTAGAACTAGTCCTTCTATCTGTCCATTTCACCTGTTTCCAGCTCCAGTGGTTGTAATACTATAATTTTTACCTCTCCAGTCCTCTTATTTGCCAGATAATGAGACCTGTCCTGCCCTACTATATTGTAAGGTTGCTTGTAGGGAAAAGTGGATATAAATTAAGCTGTGAGAGCATTGCTGATTTTCAAGAGCAAATAAAGACTTGGGGTGACATGATAATAGTGTTCCAATATCTCAGGGGTTGCCACAAAGAAGAGGGGGTCAACCTATTCCCCAAAGCATCTGAAGGCAGACCAAGAAGCTACGGAGGGAAACTAATCAAGGAGAGAAGCAACCAAAACTACTGGTAAGTAGAAATTTCTTGACAGTTAGAACAATTAAACAGTGGAACAGTTTGAATTCAGAGGTTATGGATGTTCCATCACTGGAGATTTTTAAGAAGAGATTGGACAAACATTTGTCTGGTATCTCCTGCTTGAGCAGGGAGTGAGATTAGAAGACCTCCGGGATTCCTTTCAGTTCTGTTATTCTGTACAATAGTGGGGTGAGGAACTTGCCTGAAACCCTGCCTCTGCCTTTCAGTTTCTGCCAGTATTATTATCCAAGCAAACATTCATCCAAAGAAGGTAAACACTGCACACATATTGTATACTGTGCAGAAATGGCAGTTAGCAAGGGTTACAATTAGTGCCTGAAGATTGTGAAAATGCCAG
This sequence comes from Grayia smithii, assembly GCA_032468115.1. NCBI lineage: Eukaryota > Metazoa > Chordata > Lepidosauria > Squamata > Grayiidae > Grayia > Grayia smithii. The sequence continues at coordinate 151,664 of JANHFM010010561.1, read as the reverse complement.
CAGGTATGATACTAAATCTCTCTTACTCGTGCATAAATCCGGTTTGGGTCATCTCGACAAGGCTAAGGTGAAAGTGAGAGAATCAAAATTCCACAAGCATAGGCTGTACAAAGTCTCTGAAACTGTTTTTCCAATGTATGTTGCGGAAAACACATTTTATACAAGTATATATTTTTTAAAAAAATTCAAAGTACTTAACTGAAATTCAAACTCTGACAGTTTATTAGTTCCTTTGTGACACACAATAATATTTCAAGGGCAAAGCAGAAACAACTGCTTTGTACCAAGACCATCACACAAGGATTTGGTTTCCAAGAGGTCTATAAATATGTAAACACATTTCATTTTCTGCTTAGAAAACGTTAATCTGTGTTAAAAGACAGACTTCCACATACTACTTATTCAATATTTGCCAGCCTACCTACCACTGAACTGTACTTTCTAAATTACTGAACAAATAAAATGTCCCTATAAACTGGTGATTTTTTTTCACCAACAAGTTACAGATAAACTATACTGCCAATTATATCCACAAGCCACAATAAATGAGTATGTTTTCAGACAGACTCTCTCATTCATCCCTTTTATATTATCTTTTTGCATAAATTGTTAAGTTTCCATTTCAAATGGATGAGCCTGTAACCTGAGCCATTTGAGTTTCATCTTCCCTACAGATAAAATTACTCTTTTTAAATGCTGCACTAGTCAAATCATCCTTTTCTCAGAGATACCCATGCACAAAACACATATATTTACAGGCACACAACTGTGTTGCAGTTTGAACTCTGGCACTGAACATCTAAAAACAATTTTTTTTTTGCCTCTGTTTTCTTAGAATTACACTACCCACCGTTTAAGTTTAAATTAGATAGCAAGCATGATTTCTGTTTAAGATTCCCCCATTTGAAAATGGGGGGGAAAAAAACCTACACAGCCCTGAATCAACAGTCCTTGCCCTTAAGAAATGCAGATCTTTCTGACATACCTTACAAAGGGAGAGGAGGATTCCCTCTTCGGTGCTGGACTTTTCAACAGCTTCACTCACATTTCAGTAGTTCCAAGACATGTCACAGCCAGCAAGAGCTCAGAGACTGAAAAAATAAAACAATTTCCCCCTTTCCGTCTTTCTTCCTTGCTGCATGGGAAAGCTTTACACGTTATAGATTTGAAAGTGCACTCATCTCCCTCCCTCTCCTCACTACGAGAAATAATCTCCTCCCTGCTATTAGAAGCATGTTACCATTATCTCTTAAAGCACATGTCACCATACATATGCAAAAGCTGTGTGAAAGCTATACTTATTTATACAGGAAGCACGAGCCACAGCACTTCCTAGTTCCCAAGTCCCATTTCAACGGCAGGTGATTATTTTTAACCCTCCCAGAGACTGGCTGATGTATAAATTACCTTTTTTAAAATTTTATTTTTATTTAAATTAAGAGCAAATTCTTCCTGAATTCTAACTGGGTAGTCCAGGAAAGCTATCAAAACATTTTGTTTGAGCTTATTAAAGAGCTGGATCACAACTGATTTTGGAGCACACACACACACACACATACACACACACACACACAAACAGACAAAAGCATCATAAGCTTTTGATTAGAGCTGCTGCTTTTTATTTCTTCTAGACTTCTTGGTCTTTAACTGTTGTGAGAGACGCAGAAACACAACGAAAGGTATCATAAGGGCTGCATCCACTGAATTTCTTTATGTTATACACGTCTATCAATGTGTATAACAGCCAATGTGTTTACAGATGGTTATGCTGCTCAGAATTCATTCTTCTGTTGCCTTATACAGCACCACAAAGTTTAGTCACAGTAGAGAAACTACACTGAATGTAACACACAAAAGCAACATTAGATTGATGTACTGGTAGTACTGGTTAAGAACTTAAGATGCTAACTAGAAACTGGGAGACTGAGTTTGAGTTCTCCCTTAGGCATGAAATCTGGCTGCCTGACTTTGGGCAAGGAACCTTCTCTCAGCCCAACCCACCTCACAGGACTGTTATTGTGGGGAAAGTAGGGACCAGATGCATTATGTTATGTCTCCTTGACCGTATGTCTACAAATTAAAGATGGGACAGAAATGTAAGATGGATGGATATGTAAATGTTATCAGTGTAAATATATATATAATGCTGCCATACCTGAAATATTAAACTATGAGGCTTTCCTATTGCTGAACTGAAATGCTTTCTTTCCTCCCCTCATTGAGTCAGGATGAAATTTGCCTTGCCTGGGAAGTCTGAAAAAGTATCAAAAGTTACCCTAAACTTTTCCAGACATTTACCAGTGGTGGTTGTTTAATTGGTTTCAGAGCAGAGGGTGGGGGAAAACATAAGTAAAAGAGAAATAGGAGCATAGATGACTTTGCACTAAGATGGAGTGCATGTTCTAAGACACTTATAACTGGATTTCTGCAATAAGCCATAAAAAAAACTGAGATATTCTTTTTCTGATTATGAGTCCCATGTTCCTTATTATGAAAACAATCCATTTGCCAAAACTATCTTTCAGAACTTCAGTGCAGTGTAACATTACCTACACCAAGACAACTAGACACAAGAACAGTTTTTTCCCGAACGCCATCACTCTGCTAAACAAATAATTCCCTCATCGC